>OX632357.1:16821414-16883609 GCA_951751655.1 Ophion costatus | reverse complement strand
GCTGATTAGGGTCAACAAACAAGGCCTGAAGCGGGTGAAAAGTGAAGGCCTGACATGCAGTCCGAAGAGAGAAGCTCGCTGTTGCTTCGGAAACGACCATCTCATCACATTCATCATTGCACTGTCAAAAAGTATTTAATTTAAATAGGATCTATTTAAATAAAATAGTTTTCTTACCACGATCCTATTTGTTTCAAATATATTTTTTAGAATATTCAATAGAACATTTCAAAAATCCAAAATAATTTGAAATACTTAATTTAGAGTTCTACCACAATGACTATGTATCATAATTCGTCGTTTCCTGGCCTTCCGAATGGATTTTTTCGAAGAAAATTTTCTGCATCCACATGAGATCGAATCTAGAACCTACCTGCCTATACTAACGCGCGCTGCCCTTATGCTACCGAGTGTGTAGCATTTCGGTGGCAAAGAGACCACATTCATTCCTATAATTATTTGTTGTGTCACATAAACTATATCAATTAGTTAATATCAATGTGATAATACGAGAGTTTTATCGAATATCATGCTATAGATTTTTCAAACATAACCCGTATATATATATGACTTCTCTCTCTCTCTCTCTCTCTCTCTCTCTCTCTCTCTCTCTCTCTCTCTCTCTCTCTCTCTCTCTCTCTCTCTCTCTCTCTCTCCGCACCTCTCTGCCCCCCACGCCTCCGACGTGTGTATGGCAATCGAAACGGACCATTAATTCAATCAAGTAGAAAAATGTTTGTCTCTACGAGAATTCTATTAAATTTAAATGTGTTTAAATTAAATAGATAAATTTTGTGGATTCAACTAAATTATTTTTTGGAGGAAACCGAATCAGAGATTTATTAGGAATAAATAAAATATTAGGAGTAATAAAAAATGTACGCATAGAGTGGACAATATGTCTCGACGTTTTGACGACGCGCTAATATATATAGTTCGTCTGGTGTTTTATAAGAGGCTAGGCGTGTAAAAGGCGTCACACTGTATATAGGTCCAGTTACTTGATAATTGCTTGAAGCTAGCCAGATCAGGCGAAATGAATCAAGCCGTAAGTCCAGTTGTCTGACCATCGCCTGTATGCAGTCTGATCAGGCGAATTTATTCAAGCCATAGGTCCTTACTTGACTTACTTGACCAGCGTCTGAAGGTAGCTGGATCACGCAACTGGAGGAAACAGTACATCCAGTTGCCTGACTATCACCTGACACCGACTGGATAAGGCAAATTGAGGCATACGTTAAGTGACGCCTCCCTACTACAACGTGATCAGACCCGGATCAAATATCAGGCCAACCTGACAATATTTCTACTCGGAATATAACAACTAAAAGTAGTAATAAAAAATACCCCAAGTCTCAAAAATGGTGAAAAAATATTTCTTGTTAAAAAAAACATGAAAATCAGCAAGTACGTCCCTCGCCTGAGGTGTCTCCGCCCTCCAACCCTTTTGCCTCTCAAAACAGTAGAACGACCTATAGATGAGGCCTTCGCACGAATTCTCAGCACGTTCCTATCATACTTACGAGGCCACAAAAATTCGGAGCTTCACCGCACGACGGGGACGAAAGTAGCGTGTGACGAAATTCGAAAGAATCGTGTATTTATTTACATTTAGCCAGGTATATAAACGTCGACGGGCTCCTTTTCACGGTTGCCGTACAATTTATTCTCACTTTCGCGGCTGTCCGGTACTTTGGAAATATCCCTCCTCGTCGTCCATGAAAGGCGTTAATTACGACCAATTGTCAATCGCGCACAAGCGCTCGAGCAGTGACGTAAGCTCCTATGACGACGAGACTCTCAACCGTGTCTCCGACGCTGCTTGAGAGGAAAAGAAGGTGTTATCCTCGCGCATCGGACCATCCTGCTTACCTTTTAATCTCTTCTACTTCGCTCTCCGCAAGCATCGCTAATTAGCTTTAAACGTGCTCGAGCCATATAGTTTTTCTCCGCATCACAAATCTTCGCTTCCGTTGAATCACGGAATCCTTACGGTCGGCCGAGCATACTGGATGGTTCTTCGATTCCAGTATAAGTGCTCGACAACGGGTAATAAATTGACACCGCAATAATGTATGACTTTGAACTTTCGTTGTTTCATGAAGTCCAATGGACGGAGTTCGTGAATCGGAACATTTTTGGAGCAACTTCCGAAAATGTACCGTACTGTCGTGTACTTTGTGCATATTTATATAGACATATAGATATATTTGTATGGGAGTGGCTGTGGATGAATTAACGATCCGACAGTTGAGAAGCGGATAAAGTTTTAATTTATACGAGCTGCAGTGGACGACTGTGGAGCGAGAGAGTAGAAGTTAGGGGGTGAGTTCAGCACTTACTTTTGCGATATCACCACGACCTGTTCGTGTCTCCAAGCTTTTTCTTTCTGATCCTCCCTCTCCCTCTCTCTCTCTCTCCTCCCTTCCTCTCTCCCTCCCACCCTCTCTCTTCCTCTCTGTGTATGGCTCCTCCACCACTTGTGGAACGATACAAAGCTTTGTGCACCTCGAAACGCCTTCACCTCTCACTATACGGCTTTCTCTCGTTTTGTGAAGCGAAAAAAAAACGAGATAAAACCGAGGGAAAATCCGAACGGAAAAGGAAATCTGTCGGGCGAGTTCATCGAAGCACACAGCCGTAAGGAGTTCCGGAAGCTACTACGAAGCTTTTGTTATCATCACTCTTTCGTTTTGTGCAACGAAAACAATAGAGAATAAAAACGCACGCACGCGAAACTGCGTAGGATTGTTTTTGTGTATTTCGGTCAAAGCACTAGATCGCGAATTGTTCTGTGATTACTCGTAATCTCGGGCAAATACACACGGAAAGGAAGATAGGGAGGAATTGAGAGAAAAGTACTTTGTAACCATGATCTTTTTGATCCTTCGCTGGCAATTTGGTGATTATCTTGTGAATCTTTTGTATCTAACTGAAACTGTAATCCCGTTTCTATCGAGTCAACGATCGCTCGGAAGTCTTGCACATTATGTACTGCGTCGGGAAGCCAGGACCTTCAGCAAAAATACTGGGGACATTCCAGGCCAATTATCAACGTCTGACTCCTGACCCTGTGAAATGTTTCTCGACATTCTTTGCCCTATGGTTTGAAACGAGATTTGTGAAGATTTATTTCGCCCGTTGTTCGTAATACAGATTATTTTTGGACGTCATTTCATCAGCGAAATCGATATGTCAATTACCAGAGTAGATTAATCTTCTCTATTAGCCTCATATATTTCGTGGGAAATTCCCTTTCGAGTAAAAATAAAGTTTTATTTAATAAGGTAGTTATAATTACGTTGGCCAAAAGTGATAAATATGTCAACTACGTAGTGACAATAAAGTAGTCAATTTAACAACGAATATACAACAATCTGAGTCATTCCATCCAGCACCCAATCATTCGGGTCATATCCAATCAACCTCGGTCCAATAGTTTTCGACAGTGGGAGGTCCGCATTAATGAGCACCGATGGTGCTTTTATTGTGAGGGAATCGAAACCTTTTTAGGCCGAGAAAAAAAACCCCTCTGTTAGTGCTGATGAATTCTGAGACTAGCAGTTCAATATAAAAAATCATTGGCCACATACCGGTATTTACCTCAGAACTTCCACAGAAATTTTCAAACATTATTTAGGAGGCATATTTGTATACTCGAAGCATTGTAGTCCAGTTATGTATTGTAATTTCGAAATTGCAATAATTAAATACCTGCTATTCTACTAATCGATGATGAAGAGGATGATCTTGAATTACACGATAAAATAGTGAGTTTCGCAAAAAGCACTCAGGGACGCCTCAGATCCTATTGTATAAATAGTATAGTATAGTGTTGGAAAATAGTATTAGTATAGTATTGAAAAATAGTATTAGTATAGTATTGAAAAATATGACATACCATATTATACTATATACTTACTTAAGCCTATTCTTTCGGCAATTTTTGAGAACCGTTCCCTCCAGAAGTAATTTGCAGGGTAACTTCTTCCCATTATTCGTCCTGTAATAAGAGGTCGAATAATTTATTATTTAACATTTGAAAGAAATAAACTATAGATTTGATATTAAGAATACAAACATAACCCATAAAATCACTTACTAATCTTTTTTTATTTTCTCCATCATATCGCATTCTCTCGCGACCAAAGTCCGTGTGGGTGCACATAAAATGTATCAACATTTATTTTTTGTACCCCTGTCACATTCTTTTTTATCACAAAAAATTGAACAGAAAAAAAAACAAATGTCCTCGCCTTTACAACCTCGTTGACGTTTATATTTGATTTTAGCTGGCAAGTCGTTTTTCGGCGAGTACAGCCTGAGGAAGCAATTTTTCCTATCACTTCATGTCTAGTGATTTCGAAATTTCACTACGACCCTACAGACTCACGTGAGCATATTCACGTGAAATGAAAACGTGAAAAGTGAGTGGTCTCACTTCAGTTACAGAATCGACCCCCTCGTATTTAATTCGTGCAAATTCAGGTGATTTTCCCTACACCCCTACTGGGTGATTTTAGGATTAGGTAGCAACGCCATTAGATCCAACTGATTTCGATAATTGTTTTTCTCAATCCTGATGGAAGTACAATACCGGTATATGGCGCAGAGTCGAAACTAGAATCAACAAGAAATGGAATCAGATGCAAATTAAATAATAGGAAGATCAAGATCGGATATATAAGGATCACATCAGCTGCCTGTTTCCTTCTCAGGAAGCAGCCATCTCTTAATTATCATAACCTCCAATGATTCCGGCAAATGAAAAGTGACAAGCCCTGTGTTGCATGGTTGAAAAAACAGGGAGGCGCGGTTAACCCAAACTTGCAGCATGACGGACGTTTGTCTTGTATAGTAAAAGTTCCATACGGCTCTCGCGGGCTACGGCAAGGCCCGCTATGAGCTCGACTATTATTTCCATCTCTATCGTAATATATTCACGTTATACCAGCCCAGCAATATTTCAATGAGAGAGCCGCTGCGATACCGTGTGTCAACATATATCTGTACATACACACTCGTGCGCAGTGAGGGAGGGAACGTTGGCTACCGTCAAGACCTACAGCGCACTACTCATTGACCCCGCAAAGCCCACACACTTCTCCTCCTCGCGTTTCTCAATGTTCATTCATAGTTAAACATACGTGAAACGCACTTCATACGCTCCGCGGTGCTTTCTGGGAGGGCTCTGGCTCGAAATGATCCGTATTTCGTCATACACCGCATTTATTTGCGTATGCGCTCGCCCTGCCTCTCGCAAATACTGCCTATATGATTATTGCACGTTTTATTATTATTTCATTATTGATAAGATTGTTTGCGTAGGCGTTTCAGAATTCATGCCGATTGTTAATGTGAAAGTGCCTTAGCATATCGCTCCTTACACTTTCTCTAATCTCTGTGACTTATGATTAAAGAACGTCTCAATGGTCGTTCGAAAGGCGTGACGTCATCGCCGACGAAATGGGAAGTGAGAAGAAATTCCAGACAGTGTAGAGATCGCATTTTTTTTAAACTATGATTGTTTTAAACAGGACGTAATCATCTGCGAAAAAAGCGTACTCCGCAGTCTTGTACGGGACCGGTGTCCTTGGACCATTAAGTCGATTTTTTATGGTTTTTTTTCTATTTTCGACAAAATTTTTCGCGTGTGTAGACGGCCATTTTGTAAATCAAAAGAAAAAAATCTAACCGCTTGATATTCAAACTAAGTAGATGTGTAATTAATTTTATAAGTGAATGACTTATCCATACGAAAAAAAAATTGTCAAATTCGCACATGATTTCATGCCCGTTACTGTGGCCTAAGGCCTTGAGGAGATTTATCGGGAGGTTTTCCGAAAGGATTTTGCTAGACTTTTAGAAAATGCCGCTTGATTTTTCCCGATGTAACTGCGTCAGTTTTCCCGGAAAGTGCACTTGAAAAAAGGCGAAAATAAGATAAAGGGGTATGTATGCCAAGATTTTCGCAAAAATCAATGGTCCAATTTTGAAATTCTGCCAAAAATCGAAAAATAATCGCAGCTTTGTCGATCAAAAGATATTTTTAGAAAAAACAACGACCACGAAGAGAATGCGCACTGCGCAGACGTTGAGACCAAAACGGAAAAAGAATGAGCGGCGATTGAGTGAAGAATTTCTATTTGGCCGAAGTGCGAAAAATGATTGGATTTTTAATCATTTTTTACAAGTCTATATCAAAGTATCTTCACCTTTTGAATAGGAATTCATTCTTTACGTCCCCCAAAACCCTCAATTTCTGTTTAAAATTGTCGAACGTGTATGACAACACGTTTTTCGCGTTTAACCGGCGAAATGTTTAAGGAAGCTTTCCAGTGTGACAGCCCGAAAAATCGCTGTTTTTCGTGATTTTTTTTTTTAAAGAAAAAATAATCTAATCGGTCTGGTTTTTTTTTGTATGTTAATTGGGTATTGAAGAATACAAAACAATTTTTTAAAGATCGATTTATTTATTAATTAATATCTATAAAAATGATGAAACAATTGTTGCAGAAAATGCACTTGGATGTGGTGTCCACGTTGGGGGTCACAATTTTGATCTGAAACAAAAAACACAAAAAGATTATTGATCGGTATATAATTGGCTTTCGTGCTATGGAGGCTTTTTTTTACAAAAAAATAGGAAGATGTCAAAAAAAAAAAGCTTCCATAGCACGATAAACAATGACGTTAAGAATATTGTGTAAAAAATTCAACTCGATAGCTTTAAAACTCTGCCCTCCAAGTTGGACACCGTTTTGAAAAATGCTGTTTCGAGAAAAACGCGTTCAAAGTTTCGCTGTAGCTGTAGCGCTCCGTTGCCTTCTTCCAAGAAATGCTGTACAGTAACCGAAATAATCTGAATTTCGGCATGAAAATTTCAGGGAATATTCGGAAGAGTGTATACTATTCGATAAAGCAAAAAAAAAAAATCGATTTTTTGAAAATTTCACACTGGAAAGCTCCCTTAACTTCCGCCCAAATCTCCGTGATATTTTCAATCGGCGGAAATTTTCCCATCGGATAGATCCATAAAGAGATGTAGAAGTAGAAAAAAAACTGTTTAACCTGTTTGGCTACTTTTTCAAAATCACCCAAGGCCGGAAATTTCAACCAGCTGTAGCAGACGTCGAATTTGAGAGACTAATTCGGATTTTTCAAAAAAGATGTTGGTAGACTAGAACATCACTTCAATGAAGCTCTTTTCCTGAACCTTCGGTGTACAAACCTTGACTTATCTGGATCTGTCAAGTTAAACTGGAGAGAGTGCGATTTTCCTATCAAAAGGACAGTGGCGCGCGATTCTTTCCACCATCCATAAGGGAGCTCCCCAAAAAATACTCAATCAAAAACAGTTTCATTAGCTTTGATGATCGTCGAATTCAATTTTTTTTCCGTCGATCTGATTACAGTACAGTAAACTACTGTACTTTAATACTAGTGTACTTTAATACTAGTACATGAGTACAGTATTAAAACGGTTTTATGCAAACACATAAAACTTGTTTCTCATACTAAGCTCCGTATACTAATAACCGTTGATACGATATGACCCTAAAATCCATTCTCGACGTAGACACGAAGGAAATTTCCGACACACACACACGCGAGCAGAGCGACGGGCAATAACTACTTATCCATAAGCAAGTGACAGCTTTCAATTTTTGCACGGAACACGGAAGCATTTGCGAATTGCACGATCAGCGTGTGCCACTTTATTTTGTTGGAATTGTTTTCGAATTTGCATAAGCATGTGTGCGTGTAGACGGAGTATACAAAGTTCGGAGATAATACGACCGTCGTATGGTGTCTCGTGTAATTAATACGTAAATTAACCCCGGGGTTAATGATTAGCATTATAACGATTAATCGGCCACCGTGAATAGTCTTCCCTCATGGTGTCTTATCCATCGGTGTAAAATTCTACACTAACTAACTGTTTCAAAGATTTTCTTCCCTCCCGTGCTGCGTGTAAGCTCATTAGCGACCAGCCAAGCTAGTTACGAGACGAAACACACTTTGATGAAGTCGTTCTCTCATCTACCTCGCTCTTTTTTCCCGGCCATTCTTCCGCGTCATTTATCGCTTATTATTCCAAATAGTCACTAATGAAAATGACGAACAAAACCTAACTGCGAATGTTCCAACGTTCCGCCAATTTAGTCAGGGAGAAAATATTGCCTCGCTGATGGGAAAAAGGGTGGAGGCGGAGAGCCCTGGTCCAGTGAAAATTTCGAAAGTAAGCACTATTTAGAAATAAAAAGGCAAATTCGTCCAAGGGTAATTCGATGACGCTGAATCAAATGGCGATAATAATTTTGCAATCAACCCCCGTGAAAATGTTTACAAATGTCAAAAAATGTTTAAATCCCGTTTAATTCGGAACTCAATAATTTTATCGAAAAATATGTCCAACTAAAGTTGTTTAGGACATCAAAGTACGTAAAAAAGTATCGAACGTTCGTCTTCGTATCTTCAAAAATGAGGGAGAAAAATACGAATGAAACTTTCTTTGCGGAACCAAATTTCTTTGCAGCCGAAGCACCACTGGGAGTGGAAGGGATGCAAAATACTCGTTAAAGCGCATTGCGCGTATGCGCATACAGCCACAGCCTTATAGTGCATCTCTTTCTGACAGTGATCCTCAACCAGGAATGTTGTCAATGTTCAGTCGGCATTTTTGAATACTTACACAATAAATTAAAAAAATTTGAATCTCTAGAAACTTAGTTTGACTCTCAATAAAACAATGTGTAACAAAAAACCCCAGATATTTACGAATTTGCTTTTTCTTCAATTTTTTTATACTTCGATGCTTTCTTCCCTCAATTAAACGGTTTTTCGTTTTTTTCCCTTATTTTTGAAGATACGAAGATGAATGTTGAATACTTTTTTACGTACTTAGATGTCCCAAACAACTTTTTTGGACATATACTTCGATAAAATTATTAGTTTTCGGATTAAGCGGTTTTTAAACATTTTTGACATTTTTAAATATTTTCTCGCGGGTTGATTGCAAACATATTATCGCCATTTGGTTCAGCGACATCCAATTACTCTTGATCAATTTTTCGTATTTACATTTAAAAAGTGATTACTTTTATGCTGGACTACCCAGCCGGATGCTTTGAAAGGGAAAAGCTCGCTTTTAGTAGCTGTTTATTATTAGCGTAAAAGTCGAGTGAGCCCGCTATAGGGTGATAAATGGTAGTCTAGCATAATGTTTCGAGTGGTCCTGTAGATCCTTGCTCGACTAGCGCGGAACTAACATCTCGTGTACGCTTCCGCACCGTTATATTTACCTTCGTCTTGTTTATTAGCGAAACGAGAATATCTCCCTCAGTTGTTCTCCATTATATTTGTTCTCGCACCCGCGTTAATTCAACTCTCCTTTTGGCACAACTTGATCTTCTGGTGTCGTGTGCGCGTGTGCTCGTTCAACTTCTCGTCTGTCCGTACGTGACTTTCGGACGCAGCTCTGGTGGCCCCTGGCATCCCTTTCGCTCTCTACGCTTCGCTTTGCAGGTGCGAATGTTTTTCATGAGAACGAGAATTTCACTGGCCTGGACTGTTCGCCAGCCACTGACGATTGTTATTCATCGGATGCAAATGGTCTAGTTTTCTTTGGATGCAAATAAGTATGAGAATATTCTTCCAAATGCCACATAACGATCAAATACTCTCTGATATGACGTGTTTCACTTGCAACCGAAAGTATGCAAAAACAAAGATATCTGCAATTTTTTTATGGTGTCAATTGGCATTTTTCTCTATTGATCACGAAGCCGAGTTGTTCTAAAAGAGTGCAAGTGGCGCGGATATTTTCTTGGCATTCGACAAAAGATTTGCCGAAGAGAAGTACGTCGTCTAGATAAATCACTGATGTGAACCCCTTTTGTCTCAAGCTTGCCATTTCTGGTTTTAAGATCTTCGTGAATACATATGGGGCAGTAGTGAGCCCAAAGGGCAAACAAGTAAATTCGAAAAGTTGGTTACTGTATCGAAATCTCAGAAATTTTCTGTTTGTTTCCGCGATACACGATACGTAATACGCGTCTTTTAAATCAACCGTTGCCATGAAGCAATTGTCGCTCATCAAATTTATAACCGCCTTGCGATCCTCGAGCTTAAAATGTTTTGCACGAATAAATTCGTTCAATTCTTTAAGGAAGCTTTCCAGTGTGACAGCCCGAAAAATCGCTGTTTTTCGCGATTTTTTTTTTTTAAAGAAAAAATAATCTAATCGGTCTGGTTTTTTTTTGTATATTAATTGGGTATTGAAGAATACAAAACAATTTTTTAAAGATCGATTTATTTATTAATTAATATCTATAAAAATGATGAAACAATTGTTGCAGAAAATGCACTTGGATGTGGTGTCCACGTTGGGGGTCACAATTTTGATCTGAAACAAAAAACACAAAAAGATTATTGATCGGTATATAATTGGCTTTCGTGCTATGGAGGCTTTTTTTTTTTTTTGCAAAAATGGCGCCGGTTTGAACAAAAATTATCGATTTTAGCATTTTTTTTGGCAGTTTTTTTACAAAAAAATAGGAAGATGTCAAAAAAAAAAAAAAGCTTCCATAGCACGATAACCAATGACGTTAAGAATATTGTGTAAAAAATTCAACTCGATAGCTTTAAAACTCTGCCCTCCAAGTTGGACACCGTTTTGAAAAATGCTGTTTCGAGAAAAACGCGTTCAAAGTTTCGCTGTAGTTGTAGCGCTCCGTTGCCTTCTTCCAAGAAATGCTGTACAGTAACCGAAATAATCTGAATTTCGGCATGAAAATTTCAGGGAATATTCGGAAGAGTGTATACTATTCGATAAAGCAAAAAAAAAAAATCGATTTTTTGAAAATTTCACACTGGAAAGCTCCCTTAAGGTTCAAAATAAAACGAAACGTGCCATCCGATTTTGGAACTAGAAAGATATGCGATATAAATTGACCTGGACTATCCTTGCATAGTTTTATAGCACCTTTTTCTAAAAGTTTTGAAATTAGTTTTGATGTTTCCAAACGTTCTTTTGAACTTAGGGCGTGCTCGTTCGGCAATCTAGCTTGAATTGGGTAGGACTTTAAAATCTCTTCCCAGCGAATGCTCAAGTCATGTCTATGACATTTCTATGACATTTTCAGCAGCGTGTTCTGAGCTATCTTCAGGATCCTCCTCACCGCCAGACAGATTTATATTGAAGGATTGAATTGGAGTCGGGCTCTGGTGTCTCGTGTGGCTATGCCGAGAGTCAGAACTGTATCGAGAATAACTCGAAGTGCATCGGTGCCCTGATAAACGAATGACAATAACCCTCGTAAAGCCATCATTGTTTTTATAAACTGAGGTTCAGACGAAGTGATGCATGTTAATGCGTCTACCGGGTTAGAGCCCAATAGAAGGTGAATTTTCAAAATTCTTATTTAGCGATTTAGAACAAATGTGCAGAATTTGATTTTGGATAATAACGAAAATAAGAAATTGAAAAGAACTTTCTGCCCTTCCACGTGTCTGCATCAATATCTAAAACTGGATCATTCCAGTGAGAGATGCAATTGGCTCAAACTGCTCCTACGTAGCAGCAATGATGATGAAGCCTTTGGGAATATTGGCACGGTGATGCCGACTATGCATCGTATTTTTAGTGGCACACATATGTATATGTTGTATCGATCTTTTTATTGGTGTTTCACCGTGTGCTATCGTCTGAGCAAGTCGATGGTTGTTTCTCGATGCTGTGTAGATGTTTATTTAGGCTATAAAGTAAAGAGAAAAATCCCGGTCGAACAAAGTTGAAAGTGGAATGTACTTACTCGACACATCCCAGTATTGGGGATACGAAGTATATGCTGGATGGCTGGAGGTATATGCTGGAAACCAGCTGGCTAGCGAGGGTGTGTGGGTGAGACAGAGAGAGAGAGAGAGAGAGAGAGAGAGAGAGAGAGCGGGAGAGGAATAAAGAAACTTCAAAACCCATAGAGTGAGAGGGACACGAAGCTTTATGCTTGGCTGCTGGTAATATCGTCGTTGGTATCGAGGGTGCTCGAAAGAGAACGGACATCGTAAAATGCTGAAAAGCTCACGCTCACGGAGAAGAGAATATAGCGAAACGTCAAAGTTCGCGAATTTCCTACACTTCACCTCTCACTTCATCCAGTGTCGAAATACTTTTCTCGCCTTTGTTTGATCTTACTTCGCGTGAGAAAACACGCGAAATTTACGATGTTCAGCCGACAAAGAAAACAATTTTTTGACATTTACCACTATTTCCATGAAGACACATGATTTATTCACATCAAATCTTATTTTCTCAGCAAGATTTCATTTCATGATTCAGTCTACTATAAAACACCGTTTTTTTTGTTGTTTCAGGTGAGAACGGTCGATGTCACAGCTTTTTGCGTGCCCTCCATGTGAATTCGTATATTGGCGCATATACGTGAGTAAAATTTGATGGGTTGAATTTTGCATTCGCGTTGGACATGCGTGCAGCGAGAGAGAGTCAGTCAGTCAGACACACAGACAGACATGGAGATCTGAATGAAAATTGGAAAGTTTTTGGGTTGCTTTTATTTACAGAGGCTCGCGCTGGCAAAGGGAAAGTCGCTATTCCCAGTGAAGCCATAGGCAAATTAACAATTCAAATTTACACTCACTCGGCTTCGCATGGTATTACGTCTCGGTGGCACGAGAGGGGGGAGGGGCGAAGGTTAGGGATGCTCTGTACACAGGCACCCTGACTCAATCTCGTAGCAATTATTCCCCGTTGTGTCATCGCGGAAAAGCTCGGGGGTTTCGTGCCCGCGTACTGCTATTGATTAACCGCCGTAACGAATATATATGGCCTTATTGTTTTTACGTATTCCCGGTACACAGCTATTTTCACCCTGTGACACACACTAGGGAGCGCTAATAAAATTTTACGAATGCTTTCGTGCAGCTCGATAATACATTTTTATATTTATATATTTATTTATTTTTTTCAATTGCTGTATTTGCTTTTGGAGTTAACGGTATCAAAACCACCATGTTATATTTTGCTGCATCTTTTGCAGAGATTTTAACGATAAGTAAAAAGCATTGAGTGATGTGATGCGAGACGAATCAGAGGCAAATTGCGACAGAACATTACTGTGACAGGGCGAAAAAGGTAGCTTTTTCTGAATTTTGTTTGCTACATTATTTATTTGAGTTTAAAAAAGGTATGTTATGAAGCATACATGGAACATATTTTATGTAAATTATTATGTTCAATTTTATATAAAAATAAAATTTAACAATGATATTGAGGTATAAATGGACTTTCTGTAAAAAATATGGTCCAACGGCCGGATCGATAACGTGACGATGGTTAGTCTGAAAAATTAAAATTAAAACTTCCACTATCTATACGAATTTAGATCGTGTTGTACGCAGCCGTTTTTTCGATTTAAAAAATAATATCCGGTAGTTAAGAAAGTGTTCTTTTGCCGAAACATTTACTTATATCCGAGGGCTTCAAAAATACTAAATTAATAAAAACGGCTACGTAAAACGATAGCTACTGTGATTACGGAAATTTCGATTAAAAAAAAGATTATAAATCGGACAGGTTCAGCTAGAGTTATGATTCCGGCCGGGTCGAGAAAAACACGATTGAAAGTTTTGGTATATGCAAATCGTTGCGCTACCTGCTCTCACTAATCGTCTCTAACTTGGTAAATTTTCAACATTTCTTAAAATTATATTTAGATCAAAAATTATAATTAAGTAAAAAAAAAATACAAATTTGACAACTGTCTTTGACTGAGTGAAGACTGATGCGAGGAAAGCTAGTAATTGTTTTTAATCCTGATTTTTTTAGTTATTGCTACAAAATATTTAAAAATTTGACTAAAAAGATTTAAATTGCCTATGAGAACAAATCAATAAGTTCCGTTATGCTTAATTAGTTGAAACAAGAAGGAATATTGATCACTTCGGTCTATTTTCCTCATTATTAAGCAGCATATTAGGGGTTATTTTTAAGAAGAGCCCATTGAGGTTAGTGATGTTATTTGATGAATGAAAACATTGTCATAAAAATGAAAATATTTTTATTATTTTTTAATCTTATTTATTTTTGTTTAAAATGCCCACCGTCCGAAGGGCACAGCCAACCTTTTCATCGGCACAACTTGTCCCACAGCTAGGTTAATTGTGCCTCGTAGTCTCGTTCCACTAAATTGAATCTCACTCATAAACTATTGTAACTGCCAATTTGTAACCATTACAATTTGTAACCATTATTGTAATTGCCAATTACAAATATAAATTCATAAACTACATTAAATTTGATAATAGATGGTCTACAAACTGAAAATCCTGGATTTCATTTTAATACTTAAATTGAGCAATCACTCAAAATCGGTACTTTTAGCCCCCTATTTTGGGAAAATGCAAGAAAAACATCGATTTTTTAACCCGTCACAGTGGTGTCGCGCTGTAATTGTATTACTGGTATTTCAATGATTCTTCGACCTTTTAGGATGCTTTTCGCTTTTATTCTACACTCCACTATTTCCACTTCTAAAAACTGATAGTTTACAATGATCCTCCAGTCTCTAAGATCTCGCACGTGTCGTCCTTGAAAAAAAACGAGGCCCCGATTTTCGTTACGGACGCGCGACGTTCCGTCTGTGAACTTGGTCTTCGCAACACTTTGGACGCAAATTATAAAGAGCACGATGTGAAGCTGATGGAAATTGATGACTTCATGAGACCAAGAATAATTCTCGCGTTCTCTCCGTCTCTCAAGAGCCCTCGACCTATCGCGATAAACATTAACAGTCTACTTAGCGAACCAGTCGTCTTCGTCTCGTTACTTTCTGTCGCGTCTTCACTCCGCTCCACTTTTTCCTCTCGATCTCTAAAAACGAAATCAATCATCTCGCTGCACGCCGATCTCGGGAAAACTCGGTGAATTCTCTCGGAGTGAAAACTTTACTTTTTTTTATTTGCGTTCAACGTTAGCGTACATTCGTACAAGTGCATTGAGAGGCTGCAGGAAGGGGCGGGGCGAGAAGAGATAGTGTTATGTGCGGCATAATATTTCCATAAATCTTTTCGCGTGTAACGCGGTTTGCGAGATGTCTTGAGGGACCAAAATTCTCTTTTCCATACGAGGGTAATCAGGCGCTTTCGTTACCCGATACCTTCGCGACGTTGTACCTGCGGCTATTGGCATTTGCATATCATCCCATCGGCCGACAACTTTTACCGAACGTTTCTTTCTCTCTCTCTTCCTCTCTTTCTCTCTCTCGCCCTCTCTGACTACCCTCTCTGCTACTTTGCCTAAACCCCTTGCCAAGCCAACCGCAAGTACCCACGAATATAGGTCGCTCGCTTAAGAGCTTTTTATTTTGCGAGATTAGAACTGACAAAGATTTGGTGACTTTCGGTCACCTTGGTTTTTGCCTAATTGCTGAAAATTATGAGTATCGATCAATCTCGTGTAAGTCGGCGCTGCAGAGGTATATGGTCGAATGTTGCATCGTTAAATTAGGCAAATATACATTTCCACTTACTTTATCGGATTCTTTACAGAACCATCTCCCCTCCTTCTCTCTTTTCCCCTCTCTGTTAGTTTAAACTTTTTTTGTTTCTTCAATCTTATTTGTTATTTTTTTTTAATTTGGTTTAAATGGTAGTTTTAATTTTGACATCACTTTAATCTCATTTCTATCATATAAATTGATATAAGTCGTCTTATTTCCACCATTTGTGGAATTGGGCCATATCATGCTAGGGCATAAATAAATTATAGTTTTATTTCTCTCGCTCTCTCTCTTGCTAGACATGTATACTTCGTACGAATTTTTTTATCGCCGCAATGGATCTTTCAATTTTTTGGTTACCGCTCTCTCGTGTTCGCTCCAATTCGAAAGATGTAATCACGTAACCAGCAAAACTCTCAACCTGGATACAGGCTCCCAGGGTTTTCGAGAAAGCATCCACTTCTGTCGGATACTCAGATAAGATATATCGACGGTATATATATTGGTGTGGTATAGTGATAGATATATTAACAAACTAATGGTATTGAAGTTTGCATCATTGGAATGCAACGATTTTTTTTCCTTCTCCTATCGACCAATTTTTTTGGCACGTTTATGCTACGAATGTTACTAAAATAATTTTGAAGATCCTCATTAGGGATTCATATCATAGAATTTCAAATAGAAAATTTAGATAATAGTAAAAGTAAAGAAATGAAAAAATAAAGAATGTGCGTTACAACGATGAAAACTTCAACACCATTAATAGTATCGAGTACTACAGGTGATATCAATCGATTCGATTCCATTGAGGCGATGATGTTGACGTTTGCATCGTTGGAATGCAACTAAAGTTAATTTTTTTTCCATTGCTCACGTTCGTTTCACCCTATTCGAGGCATCCACACGGTTTTTTTCCCCATTAAACACGACCTCAACCCTTGGTTGACACCCTTATATTTGAGCCTGACTTTGACACAATGGGCCAATTTCACCCGGATAGTACTTCATCTACCTGCCATTAACAATCCTTCACTCCGTTTTTATTGCAAAAAGATCAGGGATACACTTTGAACGCTTCTTAATATGTGTGCATAATTGAAATTCGGAAAGTATAAAATGAAATTGTTGTCAAAAGTTATTGAAAACTTTCAATTTTGGGAATATGAGCATTTTATTCCAAATTCGTCCGGGTTAAAATGACCCAGTGTGTCAATGTAGGGTAAATCCATATAAAATATTATAGATCGTGGAAGAAAATCGTTATTATTAATTAAGGCGGTGACATTTTGTTCATTTGGAAATCCAAATCGTTTGTTTCCAAATTTCCAATTTTTTTTTCAACTCATCCGTAGAGCGTTATATAGATTAGAACGTTAAATAAATCGCTAATTTCCAACGGATGGCGTTACCAGAACTGCGTGTGTGTAGTTTAGGATGGTAACGCATCCATAAAAAATGCCATAAGTGAAGTAAACGTACGAGAGTATGGGTCTCAGCGGTGAGGCGTCGAGACCTGGGGACTGTTGCGAGCCAAAACATAAACATTGAGATCTGGAACAAAGAACGAAAGCGCTGGAGGGTCAGAGAGCAAGCGTCAAGAGGCAGAGAGCATTGGCACTTGCTAGAGAACGCATCGTAAAAATCTCGGACCTGTCGATCGGGCGTTAGGTGTTATCGTAATCGCCAACGCAGTATTAAGTACCTGCGTATTGATGCGTATTAAATACTTATGTCCTTGAAAGCAATATGACTGACGATAATTCTATCCATCTATAATAAAATCAACAAACTTCTGTGAAGCGGTGTCTCATCGACTATCCTATAAAAGGAACTTTTATCATCTTACATAAGGCAAGCTTGAAGTTCAGTGTGTGTAATTTCTATCTTGACCCATCAGATGGTTAACGAATTAACGAAAAATCACGCAATAACCTTGACCATTTCCGACAAACCGTTCTTATCGTATTATAATAATAAGTACTTTCATTGTGTTTGCCTACCTATCTCTAATCAATGTAAGCAACTCAAATAACCTGAAACGGTGTCACGCTTGACCAAAAGTTACATCGTTTTGTCAAACAATCGATATTGTTTTCTCACTTGAGACGGGTGCTTCCGCCACAGTTGATTTTAAGCTTAGTGGCCAAGCTTAAAATTCATCTTACCCCGCGTGTTCGCCTTGCCCCGAGCTTCCGCTAATAGCGATCAAGCTTCAACGGTCTTGCCTGTTGCAGCTCGATCACTATTATCCGTGTGTATAAACAGACTGATTATCGTACACACGGGAGTGCCGACGATAAAGATTCTTTTTTTTCTTCTCACGAAGATCGTTAGTCACTCTCGTGTTATCACGGGAGACAGTTTGCGTTCGGGCGATCGAGTGGCAACTGTTATCAAGCAATAATCGTCGTTAAGTGAACCGCGTGGTCGCTGAGACGACGATGGACATCCTGATCCATCCGCCGGGAGAAAAAGAGAGAGAGAGAGAGAGAGAGAGAGAGAGAGAGAGAGAGAGAGAGACGCGATTCTTTCGCCACCCGTAGCCTCGCGATACAAATAACTGCCGACGTCTCGACCGGTCATTAATCTAACGTCCCGTGGCTCTATCGCGACATTAACGCGAGATATCGACACCGCCGTTTGTACCGCAGAGCTCGCGATCGTGTAAGCCCGTGTACAACGTATTACCGCGTCTTCTTCGCCACGGAAAAAGCACTTCTTCAGAACCATCGAGAACGTAATTTTTCTTTTTTCCTTCAGATTTTCTCTCCTCAATGTCTACACCCGAGGCTTACTCGACTCGTAGATACGTCTGTCGAGGATTACATCGCGTCGTATCGAGCCTCGGAATACTTTTCATACCGCAGCTCGCAGGGTCTTAACGTCATTCGATGCAGCCGCGATTTCCTCTGCGCCTTTATCCTCAGAATTGCATCGCCTCACACCCATCTATCTCATCGCTCAACGAGGCTACAGGCTCATTCAAAATCTGACATTTAGGGCTCATTTTTTCCCCAGCTGCCGATTTTAACTCTGAATTGATCGAATTATTCGCCGGGCACTGAGCAAACGTAATTCGATGAGTGACGGGTTCTGTTTTTCGATGATTGAAGGGAAAAAATGTCTGCGTGGCCGCCGAGTGATTTCTGCACTCTCCCTTGTCGAATCGGATAAAAAAAATATTCGAGAGAAGTGGGTACCATTTCAAGATGGTAAAATTCTTGCTGTTGTGATATGAGATCGACGAGACATTCGATCAATCCTCTTGTACCAGTTCTACCTCGCCGTATCTTTGTCGTATTGTAAGTTCTGATCGACCAGAATTAAGTGTCACCCAGACAGACAAAATATAACAGCCGGTTGGGGGGGGGGGGGGTTAGTGAAACGAAGCAAGTCGATCTTCCTGTCGCAATAACCCCGGAGGTCTCAGACGCATCCGGTACGAAGCTCGTCCTCGAGATTGGCCAGTGTAAACAGATTTCGCAGGTCATCCCTTTTAATTTCCGACGTAGACACTCGTCATGGTCGTCGTCTGCTCGACGTCCTACTTTTATACAGTGGAAGAATGGCGCATCTATATTTGTGCCGTTCTTTCATGGTGTGAATATCACTTGCACAAAAATTTTCTTGTGGCGATAAGAAGACTCGAAAAATTGACGATAACAAATTTTGCTTCGTACCGAATTTGTTTTATGGCGATAGAGAGGCTAAAAAGTTGACGATACATTTTTTTAAATTTCGTATCATGCCCGAAAAAAAAAAACCCGCAATTTAGACCTCTAGACTAGAGTACCCCGTTAAAAAAACACGGTCTTATGAATTTCCTGAAACGTTTAAAAGATTTTTTCGAAAATGTACTTTCCCAATTTTCTGCAGTACTGAAATATTATGGACGTATTTTTAGTATAACATTTTTTTACGAATTTGTGTACCCATTTCGAGTTCATGAAATTCGGAAGTCAAAAATACCTATTATAGTTCTAAAAATTCTGACAATATTCGGGCACGAGAAAATTAATTAATTTATCTAGGGGCAAAATACTAATTTGTTTTAGCATCACAGACAATATTGAGGTGCTTCTTTTCTTTTTTCTTTTATTTTATGCATCTGACAAATCTTATTTACTTTTATATTATTACTTTATAGAATTTCTTTTATAAAATTAGTTTTATAGAATTATTTTTCATAGAATTATCAATATGACTTACATCGTATTGATAATTCTTAATTGAACTATAAGATTTCCCTTTTCTCCATGTATTGTCGTCATCGGTACCATTATCCTGGGCTTGTACCTGTTGGGCGTTTCTCTGGCAGGGAAAAAACAAATTATCTTCGTGCAAGTGGGGGTATGATAAAATCATTTTTCTTTATTCCTCCATTCGATAAGTGCGTTGGGGAAAGTGGAAAAAAGTGCGAAATATTCATGGGGAATGAAGTCAGTGAAGATTTAGTTAATTGACAATATTTTATTCTTAGTATGCGCGGAGCTTGTACACTAATATACGCGTTTACTTTTACGATGGACGGATGACGTGAGTCGCTCTTTTGAGATAAATTTTACTGTAGAGCGGTGCAGGTCCGAGGTCTCGGGCTGACGAGCTCAACGCGCTAACCCCGGACGTGTACAGTGGCGAACGCCCACCTCGATGCCCATAATTTTTTTTAATTGACTTTCTTATTAAAGAGCTGCGAGGGCGGTCTTGCTGAAAGTGTATTTTACGGTGGTGCTGTATTTATATCCCGGCTGCATTTTCCCACGTAATCAGGCTTGTACGTTCTGCGCTACAAATACACAAGAATATATTTTTGGAAAAGAACGAAAGTTCGCAGTTTGTGAAAAAGTTCCCATCCAACGTCAACTCGGTCGGTTTGATATTCGAAAACTTTTTCAGTAATTTCACAATCTGAGAATGCCAAATGAATTTTATCCCAAAGTCTGAATCGTGTTTAAAATTATCTACAATCAGTATAAAGTTTCGAAAATGATACTGCCGTGATGGATTAAGGGGTTATGCCTAGTTGTGAAAGTCGAAAAATCATATTTTTCAAAACCGATATATTTTTACAGTATGTCACCTCATAAATGTTCCCGCAAAATGTCAAGGTGATCAGATCAAAATTTAAAGATTTCCTCGGAGCCTCATTCGAAACTTTAAAAGATTTTTTCTCGAAAGTACGTTTTCAAAGTCGTCGAGCAAATTATCCAAAAAGCTCCTGCATCGAGTCTGAAATTTTGAGAGCTTTCTCTAGATGTAAGCATATAGTATTTGATTAAAGGATTTTTCTGATGTATACTTCTGATTCGATGAACGAAAAATGACAATTTTTTTTTTTTATTGAAATCCACTTTGAACACGCACCATTTTTTTATTTCATATTTCGGAAATTTCCTAAAGACGTTTTGGAGAGTGGCTTTCCGTACATCGGCTGTAAATCGAGTATAATTAAATATTTTTATGCAAAAACATCACAGAGTGTTTTTCAGATTATACTTTTTCAAATACCTAATTTTTGTGCACATTTGTCACCACAACTTTCCAAAAAAAAAAAAAATCGCAAAAATGAGCGGTTTTCGACTTCAACAATTAGGCATACACGATCATAAATTGGCAAACTCGTAAAGATAAATATTATTTTCTCATTGTTGGAAACACTGATCAATTGATATGATCGCAAATGATCTATTATTTCAACAGATCGATAGTGTGTGCAATTGTCCCACTCGCTTGTTGAGACTTGCATAACGATGTTGAAGAAATGTACACGGTAAAACCGCGAGCGATATGGCAACCGTTTAAATATTTTTCTTCCAGAATTCACGTCGAAAAGTTTTCCGCAAACGCCGATTTCTCTCAAACCGACTACACCCCGCAGTTACCTCGCGAAAAAAGGATTCCTCGTGTGAGGTTGTTAGCCAAAAGCCTCGTATATATCTCCAGTGTTAAGTATAGACGTGCACTGGCGTTCTTTAAATTCGCGGAGAACACTCGCCCAGATTGTAGAAAAAGGGAAGCGAAAAATCGAGAAGTGTAGGAAAGTTGGGGGTAGACAGAAGAGGATATAGCCAGCAAGGAGTTTGCCACTGTGATCAGGTACAAATTGACTCTTCCGGGGAGCGCCCAACTCTTTCCAACTCACCCAATTCCCTGCTCTAGCCACCGAAAGGTATATGCTGCACAGCCACCATCATTGGTGGCAGCTCGGCGATATATACATACATACAAACACACGCATATACATCACAGTGCAACACGAAGCCACTTTTCCACTTCCTAATGCTTCCTGCCTTTCTCCTCCTAGCACGGACGAAATCTTTGCCGTTCTCCGCCTTCCTCCCTTCTTGGGTCTTGTACACCTCGGTTCTCCCGTTGAAGATGGCACCGCCATCAGTACACGCCCGTTTCTCCAAACTAACCGGAATTGAGTGAAGCTTGGCGTCGGATTGCTACGAGCCAACAGGAGAAAAACCTTCCCCGTCGTATGCCGTGGCGGTTTCTCCCGCGGTCCTGTTTTTCTTCTCTAATTGGATTCCTTTTCCACTTTTCCACGTATATGCGCGGTGGGACCATCGCAACGTGTTTCAGGTGCCTGTGCAGACACGCGTGAGCTTTCGACTAGGATTGCTGATGGAGAAAAAAGCTTTCCGGTAACGAACATTAAGAGATCACGTCATCAACGCGCATCGCTTGATGGCGATGTGGTTCAAAGTGATTGTGGGAAGGAGTTGAGACCCACGGAGGTTCTTTTCAAAGACCTCTTGGTTATCCTTTTGTTCCCGTCATCATGCGGATCATATATACCTGGCAGTTGTTGAATTCCTATCGTTGGAAGATCGTCTATTGATCGTCATTCGGGGAGAAAAGCAAATATGAAGAAACGAGGCCAAACTTGAAGTAATCCGTTGCTAGGTGGGCATGTGTAGGAGCAGAAAGGAAAATGTCGCAGGCGGTGACTTTGATAGCACAAATTACGGGCATTTGCGGTCGAGCCAACCATGAAATGCAGACCAAGTTGGCGTGAAGCTCGTACATGTACACACACAAATTTGACACCGAGGATCCTGTAACGAAGGCGCGATGTACTATATACTTGCGAGGGGACAGATATATCCCAAAGTACCGGTATGAAAAACGATAGAGATCCACTAATCCCAACTGTCTACGGATATTTCGGGTCGTCCTCGACCCTGCAAGAAATTTGGCCCTGGTCCAGACGTGTGACATATACCGCAACCGCAAAACTCGCCTGGTGGTGCTCCCACTGGAGTCGTCGGAGGAACGTTAGTTCTCCACCGCTCATCTCATATCGTTCAACGTTCCAAAGGGGCCAACACTTTTTTCCCTCAGGCTTAGCCAACGTTGGGCATTCCCGACAACGTATTAAGCACTTCAACGATTGGGGATTACTCTCTCCTATACATCGTTCATCCAACCGGATAACAATGAAAACAAATAACCTCGGGCTCAGCG
This sequence comes from Ophion costatus, assembly GCA_951751655.1. Classification (NCBI taxonomy): domain Eukaryota; kingdom Metazoa; phylum Arthropoda; class Insecta; order Hymenoptera; family Ichneumonidae; genus Ophion; species Ophion costatus. The sequence goes on along the minus strand of OX632357.1, from coordinate 16,860,615 downwards.
CCATTCCTTGAGAATGTACTCAACAATGTTTCGATGAGAATTTTTTGATGGCCAATTGTCGCGGGAAAAGTCGACGTGGTAGATTTGTGGGAGTTATGTACTATCTGAAACAATAATTATGCAATAATACCCGTGCGGAAAATTGATCGAGCATCCCTAATACAATTTAGGGCCTTCAAGAACTCATTTGTGGATTTCGTAGTAGGGATTTCCATAAAAGAGCCAGACTGGACCAGATTGAGAAATGACAGAGTAGGTAGCTTGACTAAAAGTATGGCCTCAGTACAGAGACCAAACAAGGGCGTAGGTAATAGTTGTAGTAGGGGCACCAATACCACCAGACTTTGTAATTATCGCAGCAAACCAGTATAAATAGTTTAACTAAATACTTTATACCATAATAATTATCACAATCGATGAAATATAATCGATTTAACATAACAGGCATATTGTTACGGCGTTGAAGTTTGCATTGTTAGAAGGCAACAATTTTATAGATTTAAAAATTACTATTCAACGTTTTTTGCAGATTAAGATCTAAGATTAAGAAAAAGGATACGAAAAAACGTTTGATTTTCATAGCCTAAATCAACTAAAAAATGTAAGCAATTATTTGAAAAATGATTATATTCCGTTGCATTTCAACAATGCAAACTTCACCATCATATATAATTCTTCTCTCTGACTGTTTCTCTCCGTACCCCGTCTCTCTCTTTCCATGTCTCTAGAGAGAGAGAGAGAGAGAGAGAAGAATTATATACATATATACACGTAAAGATTATGTTCGAGAAAATGTAGCATGATATTTGATAATACTCTCTATCACCATAAGGAGAGGAACTAATTGATATAATTTATATGACGCAATAAATAACTATAGGAATTACTTGTGTCTATGGCGTAGTTGCATCGTGCGTAGTATCGGCAGAAGGTAGGCAGGTAGGTTGTAGGTTCCATTCAATGTGCATGCGAAATATTTTGGTCGACAAAAATAATTTCCGGAGGTGAGGGAATGACGTATTATAATGGAAAATCACTGAGGTCAAACTTTCAGTGCAGTATGTTATTTTATTTTGAAGTTATGAAATTTTCTATGCGTTTAGTAGTCGGGCTGTCACGCCTTAAATCAACACGCATGCACACATATGGCTGCAATAATTTTTATGAGGCAACGTTCAGGCAATTTAGAAGGGCCCGATAATTTTGCCTTTTACGATCCTTGGCAGCAAAGTGGCCCGACGACTGACGGCCCATGGCAGGCTTCCGGACTCTGGCCCTCATGAAGTTCGGGAAAATTAAGATGGGCCCGATCAAAGCCTTAATTGAATTTCTGCACGGGAATGTATATCATTAACGGCAAGTGGCTCAAAAAACAGGTCGAATTTAAATATTTAAAAACAAATGTTCACTTTACGGAACCGTCATCCTCTGAAATAATCGTCATTTCATAAAACGTGTTATAACCTTTTTTCGTATTATCATTTTTAATGATAATACGGAAAAAAATACGGAAAATGATAACTCTCGGAAAATCGCGGTCTGCGCTATCAAGAATTTTATCAAATCGAATACCTCCGATTACGACTAATTGCAAACATTCCTTCAAAAGCCACCAATATACAGGATATTATTTTTCGTCGTTAGAAATAATAATCATTGACCCACGTTCGACCGAAAGTATTGAAAGACCACGATCAAACGTACGCCGCTGTGCGGACGAATCATGTTTCCGGCCCCGGAAATTAATGGTTCCTTGAACGGAAGGATGCACCAGCTTGGCGATGATTTACGAGAATTCATCAAGTCAACCCTCTCGCTCCCACGTTTTGGCTCCCTTTTATTCCGTCGCTCCTTTTCTCGTGACTACGTCCTCATTAAGGGAATTGGGTCGGACACCGCCGCACAGCCTGAAGCTGCGAGATAATGAGTCGCCGAAAGCACGAGCAAAGTGGTCCAGAGACAAAAGCACAGTAAGTTGGATCCCTGCGTACTGTAACCTTGCGGGAGGCGGCCTTGTCTCGCTTCTTGAGAACATTTCGCGCCAAAGCAAATCGCCCTTGTCGCGTAGAAGTCAAAAAAGAAGAAAGGAGAACGTGCCAGTTGCCGAGCCAGCAAAATGCTGTCTCTTTTGTGTACTTTTACTTTCGGATCTTTCACATTTATTTGAGCACCGAGCCAAAGGGAGCTTCATCCTACGCGCGATTGACCGACGTAACTTCAGCGGCGGCGTGGAAATCGATCAGTGAGCGATATCGAAAAATCGACGAGTACATGTAGCGCTACTATTTTCCGGAGCTTCTGCCGCTCCATTTGTCCCGCAGGAAACATGTCTCATGACCAACCTCGTAGAAGTTATAAGGCGTCTCTGTTGCCCATCATCGCATCTGGTGATCTCTTCATTTCTCTGCTTATCCCATTGTATTCTGCTGCTATGAATATCCCACTTCTCTAGTCATTGGAGGATTTGAAAACCTACTAATTATTGGAAGATCGGTCTCTATAACAGCTAGACGGGAAAACGAAGTGTTTATCTTCACGCTGTAAAACGCCCCAAACAAACAATCCCAAACCCACAAACCCAAACAAATCAACCCAAACTCAAACATACAAACCCAAAATGACAAACGCAAAAAAACCGCCCCCAAAAACAAACCCAAACCCAAAAAACCCAAGCAAAACTAACCAACCCAAACAACGCAAACCCAAACCAACCAACCTAAACGCATCCCAACCCAAACAACACAAACCCCGAAAAAACCAAAACTCAAACAAAACCAACCAAACCAAATACAGCTAACCAACCCAAACACAATCAACCAACCCAAACAAACAAACCCAAACCCAAACACAGCCAACCAAAGCAAACAAACACACCCAAAAAAAAACACAAACCCAAACGAATACGAACCCCCAAAAAAATCAAAACCCAAACAAAACCAACCAACCCAAACCCAAACACAACCACCCAACACAAACCCAAAGAAAATTATAAAGATTTTCATCGGATGACTATACGTGTGAGTTATTCTTCTGGATCGTTTGTTTAACAACGTAACACATTCTAGTCGGAAAATTATATATATATATTATTCGTCCGGATACTAGCTTACACGAATCACAATAATATGTTATTGTGATTCGTGTAAGACGTATTTCCAGTAGGCGTACATATATGTACGCCCACTGGAAATACGGCGTGAACTGAGTCGCTATCCGGACAAATGACATACGCTTTTTCGTCCGATAACCGGACGAAAAGCGGCCGAGGCACTCCGTTATCTTATTAGGACGTTGAATGAGTTTTCGCTGGTTTCCAACAGATCGCGTTATCAGAACTGCGTACGCGTAGCTTAAGATGGTAACGCATCTATGAAGAAGTACTATAAGCAAGCTTGGAATTCAGTGTATGTCATTTCGCCGAAGTGTTAACCACTTTTTTTCTACATGGTGTCAAACATGTCAAATTTCATGCCAAAAAAGAGTATTTACGGGGAATTTTACTGCACTACTTTATTCAGATAAAATCTGCAGCTGAAGCGCACAGAATTCTTGTTGATACTTACGGCGACCATGCTCTGTCGTAAACAACGTGCTGAGATTGGCTTAAACGGTTCAAAAATAATGATTTCGACGTGTTGAATTGAAGGCATTACTTCATGAAGACATAGAGTTGAAGTTTGCATCGTGGGAACCCAACGAAAGGTCGTTTTCACGTTTTAATATCCTTATTTTTTATATTATACATGGCCCTTTTTCGTAGATTTAGCTGGTAGATCGCTAAATAAGTATCTTTAAAAATGATGGTGTGATTTTTGTAGGCGAAATAAGCGAAACTAAATCAAAGGAATTGAAAAATATTCATTTTCAATGCGATCCAACGATGCAGACTTCAACCTCATATGAAGACTCGTGTCAAACGCTAGCTGAACTTGCAGAATCATCAGAAGTTGATCACCTAACAGTTCCCAAACGTTTGGAAGCTTCAGGAATGATTTGTTTAAAATAGAGCATTAATTTTCACGAAAAAAAAACAGGGAGAACCTATTTAACATCGCCATAGGTTGGTGAGAAAGTGTTACGCCACAAATGGCCTTTTGTCAATACACATAACTTTTTATTAAGATGAGATTGATTTATAATATATTCTCCCTCTTTATCGAAAACTCGTGTCCAACGCTCTGGTAAACTTTGAATGCCAGCAATCCAGAATCCCTTAGATCGTGGATTGGCAGTCGATTAATCATCGGAAAAAGCGAACAACGAGGAGGCAGAGGGGGAGGGAACTCTGCAGAGAACATGGGCCTCAGCAGGATTACTTTCAGGGAGGTTCATATGCATCTACACACTATACTATTAACTAAGATGTAATTTATAACAGTGCGTCCTTATAATTATTGGTAGGTATATAAAATTAGTCATTTACGCCGTGTCAATTAAATTAATGTCAAATTCAAATCTGCAAATTCAAATTTGCGAAGAACTGGATGCTGAATTGGAACGTCCTCGAGTGGTGGCAAGGCAGACCTGCAGAACAAATCAGCAATCTGAAAATGCAAACGAATTTTTCAGAGTAGCTATCTCCATCCCATATTTACACTCAATCATTTCTTCTCTGAGAAACCGATTTTCTTCTACACACAAAAAAGGATTTTCGCTTACGCAGCTCCCCCCAGAAAATATAAGGAAGTTAGACAACCCTTCATCTTGATCCATGGCAGAAGGTATACAGAAACTTTACGGAGGTTTTCTTCAGAATTGTATTGCCAAGGCTACCACGTGGGACTAGATGTTAAAGACAGATGGAGTCAGTGATGTAGCCTCAAATGAATCCCTTGATGGATACATAGATTGGATTACTCAAGCCACCCCGTTTTACCCAGTGGTATGCGAGGTAATCAAGATTGGCCTAATTCCAGCGATAACATGTAGCATTGAACGTTCATTTAGTACGTTACGTCGTGTCAAGACGTCGAATCGGTCAACGATGGAAGACGCGAGGCTAAACGGCCCATGCATGCTCAGTATTCCTAAGAAAAAGGTAGACGCGGAACCCGAAATGTTTGATAAGGTGTTGAACAAGTTTGGACAACATCCTAGACGCTTTAAGTTTTTATTCAAACGGTGATTTTAATATTATACATTTTATTTCTTAATCTTCCTTTGTGTATATTCTTTCATGGCAGGGGGCCGCAAGTGCAACCCCTTCCACCCTTCTCCTGGCGCCCATGGCTGAGAACCCCAAGGACGAATTTTATATTCTGCTTTTCAATGACGATGATAGAGTACAAGAAAGAGTTCTTCAGTCGGTTGGAAAAATAGACGTTGCGCAGTTCGAAGGAACTTTGAGGAGACCTTACGTTCGCAAGAATATGAACGAGGCCTTTAATCTCGTATCTCTTGGCGCGTACCCTTTCTTCCACGCATATGGCAGATATGAAACGGGTAGCAGTCGCTTTTAAGTTTCGGGTAATTTAGCGAATAAAGTTAGTGGCGTACGGGTCCGGGCGCGCCGAGGCTGCTCTCTCTCTCTCTCTCTCTCTCTCTCTCTCTCTCTCTCTCTCTTTCTCTCTCTCTCTCTGTCCCACTCCTTTCCTTTCCCCGCACTCGCTACTCGGTCCTCGTATCTCCACATAACCCGGAGACTTCACGGGCGAACTTTCATAACTTACGCCTGAACGTGGATAGTACGACCTGCGACCCTTTGCCACCCCTTCTCCGAGCAGCGGCTCTCCCAGAAAATATCTTCAGAGTACCTAGTACCTTGGTGGGTACGAGAGCTCACCTTTCCGCAACCTCGACCTCGCTACTATCTCGTCTTTATCCGACAGCACGGAAATGTCACGGCGAATGTGATACAACTTAGTAGTTCTTTGAGCCCCTTCACCGGGAGCGCGAATTTACGGTGTGTCAAAGATCGAGTGTAGTCTCGAACGATTCGTAGAGAATTTTTCTTGTTTCCATTTAGTTAACCCCTTCGTTGGCATTGACGCAATAGTGCGTCAAACAATTCCGTGCCCTGTGTTGCATTGACGCAATAGTGCTTCAACCTTTATTTCCCTATTTAACTTACTCTGATTTGAAATCGGAGCCTCACTCGGAGGTTTTTGGGCTCGCTGAATCCGAATTTGAAGCCAAAATTTGGAAATTCAAAATGGCGGCGACAATATGGCGGACAAAAATCAAAAACTTTACTCGATTTAAATGAAAATTGGTCCCCCAGGATTTTTGAGATTACTTGTTACGAATCTGATCTTTGAATTTGAAAATTCAAAATGGCGGCGCTAGAATGGCGGACCGAAATTTAAAATTTTACTCGATTTAGATGAAAATTGGTACCCTGGGATTTTCGAGGTCGCTTATTACGAATCTGAACACAAAATTCAATAATGTTTAATGGCGGATCTAATATGGCGGACGAAAATGCAAAAAACAGCTCGATTTGGATGAATCTTGGTACTCGGGGGTTTTCGGGACGCTGAGTGTGATTCTGAACTCAAAATGAAGGAATTTTTCATGGTGAATTCAATAACATGGAGCATAATACAATAAATAGGTGGAAATAAAGCTTGAGTACCGAGTTTCATCTAAATCAATCTGTATTATTTGTATTTTCATTCGCCATATTTGTTCGTCATTGTGAATTCCTGAATTTTGAGTTCAGATTCGTAATCAGCACCCTCAAAAACCCCAGAATACAAGTTTTCAGAATAAAAAAAAAGTCCTGCCATTTTGGGCACTTTTTGTCGAATTCTCTCTGCCAACGAAGGGATTAAGGAGGTTGGAGTGTTCGCTACAACCCAAGATTGGAATTAAAAAAAATATATGTTATTATTTAGAGTATTTGACTTCGTACGAATTTTTTGAAATATTTTCAACACAAAACACTAGCGATAAAAAATAGTTTGATCCGTGTAGTTTTACATAGTTCACGCTACGGGTAATGTAATTTGTTTGGCTAATTAGCACCAAGATAAACCATCCCTAACAACGGATTAACGCAAACTATACCTTTGTAAACACGTAGAGAAAAACACCCATCTTGCCCATCGTAAACTACGTATATTCAATATTGAACCATAAAGGTTTGATGAAAGATTACGAATCGTAGATGGCAAACGAAGAGCATTGTTACTAACTTCAATGTCCGCGAAGTTGCTGTATTTCGGCAACACTTAGTTCCAATTAAGTAATGATAATAATAAATAATCTCGTGAAATCAGTATAAATAGCCATAATTATAAATGACTCAAAATTTCATTCTGAGTTATACAAAACATTCGTTGACGCAGTTTTTTTCATAATAATCTTCGATAATGATATACTTTTTCAAGTTGACAGTAATACGATTTTTCTTATTTGCGTAATGAAAATATACAAATGCATAATTCACCGACAGAGGTAGGCGCGCGGTCGGTGTGCGGGCTCGGCGCTCACTGAAGTTAAGCAGCATTGGAGGCTGCCAATACTTGGAGCGGTGACCGCTTGCCCGTGCACTGGTTTGCGCGTCAACCTTTGAGCGGGAGGCAGTTTGTCTGAGTTTCTGATGTTTAATACACCTGAAACTCAGCCAAATATAGCCGCCTGTATCGGCCCAGTTTTTCTGCAGTTTCCCTGGGCCCTCGTGCAAATGCGATACAGTAGTGCATTAGGAAAGAGTGGCTGCGGTCAACACTCTGCGGGGGAACTCTGGAAGGAATGTAGGGAGCTTGGAAGGATTGTGAATGTCGGAAGGAATAAAAGGAGGGGATGGTAAAAAGGGGAAGGCCCCCGTACCTCTGAGGAATACATAATAATAATACAAATGCATAATTCAGCCCTTTAATTATATATTTCATGAATATTTAGCATCTACAGAATGAATATACACCTCGGATGCATTATTTCGGGGTTCATTGAAAAAAAATCATAAACCCTCATTTGACTCAATAGGACCGCTTCAACCTCCTTAAATACGAAGGGGCTTAGAAATAGGACTGGACACCACGAGGTTGAAGTTTGCATCCTTCAAATGCAATGATTTCTTTTGTAACTGGCTCGTACGTCTATTCTTTTTTTTTTATTATGCGAAATCAGATTTTGCAGATTTACCTCGCACATGTCTGAACAGCGATTCCAAAAAAAGCTTCAGTAGCTTCAGTAGCTCGAATTTCGCAAAAAATTGCAGCGATTGAAAAAAAAATGTATTTCTATTGCATTTCAACAATGCGAATTCCGATCTCATTGTACCATCGGTGTATGAAATTGCACAATGCGTAAATAAAATAACCTGTGCATTGTAATCGACGTTTCCACTCGACCTTTTCCTAACCTGAAGTTTAACTTTTCCGCGTATGACGTTTTGCAAGTAGGAAAAAGGTACGAAAAGTACCTGACGGGCGCCATCAGAAGAACTATACACGGAGCCAAACGAAAGAATACGGGGAGGCAAGAAGTGCGTTACCTGGTGGAATAACGGGTGCTCGTGTATACTCAAAAATGATTCATCCCCGTCAACATATTATTGAAGAGTGAAGTCTCTTTACCTCGCGGAGAAGAGCGATCGAGGCCCTCGATAGGATTTCAATGATCTCGAATAGCCGGCTACTTCAGTGTACCGTATAGTTATCGAGGATATACCTACACACAACTCGCGAAAACGGCAACGACACGAAGGTGTTCTCGGCACTTGGTAGTGGTGAAGGCGGCTGCTGCACGACAAGCCTCCGGCGTATATAAACCCTTCGGATCGATACTCTCGTCCCGGTAATGCCTTATCGAGAGCCACCATAATTTCCTCCAGCCTTCTCTCAGAGGCGTACGGGGTAACGGCGATTTATACGAGAAAAGACGCCAATATAGATCCTCTCTCTCTCTCTCTCTCTCTCTCTCTCTCTCTCTCTCTCTCTCTCTCTCTCCCCCTCTCTCTCTCTCTCGCGCTTTCGTTCATTTGGCGTGATCTCACGCTTTTTTGTTGCCCTCTCCAAGAGTATAATGGCTGGAGAGCGGAGCGAACGTTCGTCCTGTTCTTTCATTATCGGAAGAGGAATTCCTCGCTCCGCACTTTGTTCACTTGTTCATTTTGCCTCGCGTCCCTTATGTATATTGGACTCTGCGAGCAAACAAAAGCCCGTAACCCTCGTGATTTAACACGTAAATCGAAATGGGTTAGAGCCTTTTACCGCCCCTTTTTTTTCGAACGCGGATCCTTTTGTTCGCCTCGTATCTGTGCCGCGTCATGGGGAATGATACACGGGAGAAAAGTTCTCGGGCTCGATGAGGAGGGGAAATGTTGTTACTCCACATGTGGAGAGATGACTTTTCCGTGGTACGAATAAAAAAATCTTGTCAAATCACCAAGTAATTTTTTTTGAAAATATCGACTTTCGGCTTGTGAGGAATTTTCGAGATATAACAGTTCAAACATATTCTCTGCAACTTTAAAGACGATCCGTTCAAAATTGAGAGCGGTATGGGCGTTGACAGGTAGGTTCCGCGAACCTACGATTCAAAATAGGTGACGACGATATCTCGTTAATCACTGCACCTATCAACTTTAAATTATACAAGTTTCTCTTATGTATCTGAAATCAGTGCTCAAACGAAGCAATGCTTTTTTCTAGGCACCACTTTTTTAAACGAAAATAGAGCGTCTTTTTCACCGAAAATCACTTTTACTCATTTCGAGCGACAGCTATTTTTTAAAAAATCACTATTTCATTAAGTCCTCCGTCCGATCACTAGATAATTTCATGCAAAATCTAAACGATTTTGATTTTTTCTTTATCCCAGATAACTGACCACGAAGCACGTTTTTTCAAACAATGGTATGTGCAAACCATTGCATCTACGCTATTGCAAAAATATTGTTCAATTCAAAAATTGTAAGAGATACCCAAACCCATAGTCTCTAATGTAAAAAAAAACAAAATTCTGCACGCATTTTCCAAGAAAAAAATTATAAAAACTGCCCTTTTTTCTGCGCGACAGCTAGGTGCAACCCGTTAAAAATGTGGGGCAAAGCCGTGTGCGCTTACGGTCAACGCACTTATTGCTTATATTTACCGAGGAAGAGTTGACCTGTGAAATTATTGCCGTCGTGCAGGTATGTATCGCGCGTCTAGCCGATAAAAAAACAAATTATAGACTTCCGGAGGACGCGCGTTTGAGCTGCAGAAGAGCGAGGAAAAAGAGTGAGGGAGAGAGAGAGGAGAGAGAAAGAGGACGAAAAAGCCTAGAAAGAGGGAAACGGGGAGCGACGCGTCGAAAGTCTTCCTCTAATTTGAATTATTGCTTGGCCACGACGACGATACGCCACGGCGACTGGCTGGGAGCCATTGCACCCAGCAGTGAACACGGCGAGGGCGCAAGAAAAGAGATTACGTCGGAGAGTCGACCACTAAATATACGACTCGTAATGCTCTCCTCTACACGTGTGTGCTCCGACATGCATGCATACGTGCACACTTAGTCCCAGTGTGGGTGTAAAATATTCCAAAACCTAGAACTGCAACGTGGAAAAAAGCAAGACTCGTCGACCGTGAACTTTGGCGTATTCGTACATAAAGGGTCAATTATTATGCCTTTAAGACACACCAATCCAAAATACAAAATAAATTAAGACAGACGCTCGATGTTTCGTCGATATAAAATACGACGGAGTTTTACGGACAACGCTAGCCGATTCACAGTTAACTCTGAAGTGAAGACTTTCGAATATAGAAGAAAAAAGAGACCTGCGGAGAGAGATAGAAAGAAGTAACGTTGAAGAAAGAAGCTCTTCGAACCGGACAAAAAGCCTTAAGGTTTTTCCATTCCATCATACACTTATAAAAAAGAGAATATCGGTGTATCTGTCGATTCAACTGTACCTGATATACTTCGAAACGAATGGTCCAATTTTGATGCGGTTTTTACCAGTGTGCGTAAAAACCAGCAAGGGTATACGTTGAAACTTGGTAATTAATGGAGACCTCTTTAAAATAAATATAAAATATACAAATAATATTAAAATATATATGAACATATATGAACATATGTATGTATGCATTCAAAAATATATACATACACGTATAATAATAATTATCGATATTTGTATGGGAAAAGTTTTTCACTGTTTTTCTTTTTGCGTCGACGAGACTTACATTAGTCGGAGGTCGGGTTACAAGACTCTTGAGAAAGTCACAAGCACCGCTGCTGTTGATTCCGGAGCTAAGGGATAAGTCAAAGGATGATGGCTCAAGGGTCCTAAGCGAGGCGCCTAGGAATGGACAACGAAGGGCAGTCCAGCTCCAGACCTCGAAGTGGCCAGTAGCGATCACCATCCTAAAGACTTTGCTATATTGGTTAAATCGATCAATTGACTGATGTATAGTAGAATTCTGACTATCTGGGAGGATTGTATTAATTAATACCGTCATTGTAAAATCCTAAAATTCGATCTTTAACCCTTCGTCTGTACACTGGGTCTTTGAAGGCGCAAGCCAAATTTATGCAAATCGATTTTTCCGCCATTTTCGGTTACATTTATTGTTGTAAAGAAATTTATTTACAATAAATGGGTAAATAAATGATTGGATCGTGGAAAGAAATGTAAAAGTAATTCAGAATTTTTTCCGATTTTTTAACGTTTTTTTTTTCTTAGAAAAAAACATTAGCAGGACTTTTACCACCCAATGTACAGACGGTGTCCTAAAATTTAAGTGTACAGACGGAGGGTTAAATATTCTTGGCACATTTGAGTTGATCACCGTTGTAGATTAAGGCAGTATCGTTGTCCAGAGCACTGTTTTAGAATTCATTTTTAGGATGGAAGAACTAAATAACAGAAAAAGATATTTAAAAAATTAATACACACGTTTATTGTCCCTTCGAGAACATGCACAAATTAAAAAAAAGTCATTATAATGTACTTTTGTACGTTTGTTGGAAATGGTGCACAGAAAACGCCTCCAATTGGCAACCAGTCTAGTGAATGTTCACACATACGAGAAAAAACCAAATATATTCTCAACCTGTATACGTATTGAGATATTTGGCACCAAATTCAGCAATAGGAAATCGAATTTTACAAAATGACAGCTTGCTAAACTTTGATTATCAATTTTTCCTATTTTCTGACCATTCTAGGAGTAATAAAAAGTAACATTACTTCGACTCAATTCTGCTACCAACGGTGAAAAAGAGTCTACCGAAGGTGTATGCCAAATCCCGTCTCAATCGGCCAATTGGTTCTCGAGGTATCGTGGCTGCCGATTTGAAACGCATAGTTTAAAAAAAAACCCGTTGAAAGTTGCCGCGTCTCGACCACGAGCGAACTCCTTATCGTTTTTATAACTCGGCCAATTTTATGTGTATCATAAAACAGTTTTCACAGACTTATTGAGAAAAGTCTGTAGAGTAATCAAATAAAGTAAAGAAAAAACGATTTTCCCAAAATAGAAAATACTGCCTTAACCTTGAATAACCAAAGACAGTATATACTGTCTTTGGTTATTCAAGGTTAAGGCAGTATTTTCTATTCCCATTCTATCCCCATATGGAGAACATCTAAGTGGCATAAATATAAGTTTTATTGAACAACATCCATCCGCGTCAACTTAATCGGATAATTTATTGTGATAAAACTCTCGCATGTGTCAACGGATATTCCGAGAATGCGAAGCGTAGCAATAAAATATTACAAACGCTTGGGTGAAAAAAAACGCGTACTTGATTCGTGTGTGCTTGGACGACGAGATCAAAGGAGTGCCGGCATCGTATCGATATTTCCTCGCCTCCCAAGCAAGTTCCCTCGATCGGCCCCTTCTTTTTTCGCGTGTCACGTTATTTTTCTCCCCACCCCCCACCCCTCTGCGCATCGAGTTCACAGCGGCCTGAGGACGATCGAGGAAGAGCTTCGGTTATCACTGGCAGGAGTGCGGCAATTAATCTCGTGGAAAGAGGGAAATAATTTTCTCGAGGTATAATACCAGCAGCCATTTTTATACGTATAAGTATACACGATAGGAAAAGCAGATATACGACGGAGGTTGATCGAGATTGGGTGCGATAATATTCGATTGGAAACCGACGAATTTATCGCTCTCTCGTTTCGAATCATCCTGATATGGCCGTGATAAATCTTTCAAGCGCGCAGCCTCTCGTCTATTCTGCGACGAAAAATACTCGATCTTTCGCGTACTTCTAATCCGTGAAATGTAAAATTATCCACGGAGCGTTACAAATGATCCGGGATCAAAATCCACCAGGAGAAAATGCTCTCGAACAATTGGGAGCTTCTTTTGGATCAACGACCAAGTACTTTTTGTTGTTGTGGTAAAGGAGACACTGAAGACACTTGATACCCCTTTTTGCTTTTTTAGCCTAAATTCCCTTGCTCAGTATAATATTCCAATTGCCTTGACACTGAAAGACGTGACTGAAATTGACACGACGTGAGACTGAAATTTCATTGGGAATAGTCAGTATAATAACGACTAAAGTTAGTTGCTAAATGTTGTAAATATCCCACCAAAATTAGAGGAAGAGAAAGGTATTAGGTATCCCATATATTTGGAACACTTATAGCCCCGTATGGATGACTTAATCCGGGGGAGCATATCTTCCATATATAGGGGACATATGATACCATTGCTTACATATTCAGGATCAGCAATGAAGATATGCAATAAAAGCTGTTGAAATTGTTATGATCTCATTTAATGTTCATTAACTCCTCGTTGTCACACTTACCGCTAGAAACATGCTTGTCACACTGGATCACATTGAACCAGTGTGAGAAACCTTACAGTCGGATAGCCATGAACAAAATCCACGAACATGCAGTACTCCAACATGCAAGAGAAAAGCCGTAAAGAGAAAAAGTTGAAAAAAAACTTGACGCTGGGACGTTAGGCCACAGTGACAACGAAGGATATAACTGACTTTTATCAACCGATTCATGATGGTCGATTTACAGCCTTTTTGAAAATCTAAATAAAAAAATTAATACCTCCTAGTGCTTATTTTAGCTCCCTTTAATTTTAAATCCACTCCAGCCCTTTCTGTTTATTTGAGTTAAGTCGGTATTTTCTAACCTTTAGTTGTTAGCTTTACTTATATCAAAGCGATCAACATTTGTAGGTAGCATCTATAATAAAATCTGCTTAGCCAAAAACACATAAGTTTCTAATATATTCAACATGTTATTATTTTTAATTGAACCAAATGTTCTGTTTCTATTGAACAATCTCCAATCTTGTAGGTAGCATGATATCGTAAAGGTAATCAAATATTTTCTTTTCGTCGTAGATTAATGATATTTCTCAACGTTACCTATCTCTTTTTCATCTACCTTTTAATGATGAACTTTCTCAACGAGTTCGGAAACTCAATGCTAATTATTCTGTTTGATGATGATTTTAGCTTTGGAGCAGGTAGATTCTTCCCAACTTGATATTTAGCGATTGCACTAATATCATTTTGAATAAGCCACAAGAAACGTTGACTGAGAGAAACTCCGAGAGAATGGAAAATAATAACTAAGGCGGACTTGATCCGAGGTATCGACTCTCCCATAAGAACTTTTTTTACCCAACTAGGTTACGGTAAAAAACTTATATTTAGAAAAAAGGTATTTAAATTCACGTGTTTTTCTGCGCAAAACTGTGAACTACATCTATAATCACTTGTACTAAAGACTTAAGCACCTAGAACCAAATTTTCCAAATAACAGTATAATCAAAATTAAAACTTACGAACAATATTGATCTGCCGCACCTCACGCCAAGCCTTCCGCTATCTGCAAAGCTGTCCAGTTTGGCAGACGACACTACTTTAGAAAGTTTGTGGGTACCATAGACCCCTGGTGTTGCCATTTTAAAATATTGCAATGTTCATCGAAGTTTTGTAAAAAAAAAGTGTACCAAGTTTTCCATAAGGATCAAGTGTTCTCAGTTTCCCCTGCTATTGTATAGTGTCGCTGGTATTTACCTTAGTTCGTATCGTGCTCATAAAGCAATTACAGCGGAGTCTTATTGTTATCTCTGGACTTGGGATCATCGTTACGTATGCGCCGGTCTCGCAGCTTTATCGTGCCTAAAATGACACGCGATATAGATGCACACGATCCAATGTCTCGTGATGACGAAGGGCTGACGCAAACGTCGTCGCAGCGGTCGATGGAGAGGTTGGCCATCGTTGTAAATCACGATTATGCAGGACAGCAGCTGTCCGCAACGAACGTTTGTTCATAGCTCGCTCGTAGGGAATATCGCCAACGTACACGTAGATATAGAGGAAGCGAGACAGAGAGAAAGATAAAGGATTGAGGGTAGGAGTAGGAGAGAACGGAATCGACCTCAATGTGATCTCTCTCTCTCTCTCTCTCTCTCTCTCTCTCTCTCTCTCTTTCTCTCTATCACTTCTCCTGTCCTCATTGGGTAGTACAACCCGCATTTTCAGCATAGGGTTTTCCCCGCAATGCAGGGTCTCATTCTGATTTATCGAGAATGATGAACCCTTCTGCCACAGCCACCCCCCGGTAAAAGAGCACACGCTTCGTAGTTGAAGATGCGGTGAAAAGTGAGGGCAAACTGGTAACCATTTATTTTCAACTCCTGCACTTCGAATAAAATGCACATCGATTCTTCATTGCCCTGCCTGAAAACCTAACTACCCATCAATGATACAGTTCGCGAATTACACTACGCACGAGCTACAACCCGTCAATGTCATCGCTTTTGCAAAATAAAAGAACGATGATCCTTCCTACGGAACACATTATGTGTTCCAACGGAACAACGGAAGATTATGCCTCGTTGTGAAAGCCGAAAAAACAATTTTTCACAAACAATATATTTTGAAAGTATATCAGCTCATAAATGTTTTCTGAAAAGTACTTTTGGCCACTGAAAAGTCACTGTTGGCGACCAAAATACGTCAAAAACTACTGTATCGATCTTTCTGAAATTTTTAGGGATTTTTCTAGGTGTGATAATATAGTATTTGGTCGAAGGATTTCTTTTTTCTATGTATACTTTTAATTACATAAATAAAAAAGCTCAATTTCGCAAAAATGACGACTCTTACTTTAAACACGTGCTATTCTTTTTAAATTTGATATTTCGAAAATTCCTTCTATTAAACATATAATCAACTATGTACTGATGAAATCTATTTGATATTTTTATTCTGATTTTTATACGAGATGCTTCTCGGCCACCGCCCGTAAATCGATTATAGTTAAATATGTTGACACAAAAATTACAGAGTTATCGTCAGACGATTTTTTCTTAAATGCCTCATTTTTGTAGAAATGTATCATCACGATTTTCTAAAAAAAGATCCCAAAAAATAAGCTGTTTTCGACGGTTATAACTTGACATAACCCCGTTGAGCATTGCGGCACTTGGAATGGAAAACCTAAAGCTCGTCCTAAAGACCTACATGTGCTTTTTTATTTTCCCTCCGGCAACTACCAGAGCAACCAAATCCTCCCACGTTGAGAACGTCTCGTCACGCTGGAGTGTGAAAAAACGTGCCGCGACTGAAATGTGCGTGATGTAAACAAAGAGGATGACAAGTGACCGATAAAGGATGAGTTTGCCGACGGAGTGAACCATACCCTTTAATGCCAACCCAGTGTCATATTCTCATAGTTCGTTTCTCTTCTCTACCCTTCGCCTACGTACGTGTGTAGGGACGATACACGTGCATACCCGCCACCGTGTGTTTACGAAACTCACATGTGTGCATAAAATGCAGCTCTTCATACGTGCACCCAAGCCTTTAGCGTTATCCTTCGCAGTGGAATGCGTTCTGGCCCGTCAAGCGGTGGACTCACTAGCCACGGTAGGGGGGGGCGGGTACGTTGCGCGCGATAACATTCCAACTTGTTGATCCGGCAGCAGTGGCGACGGCGATGGGGTACTCCATACATACCTGCATGAATACCTATATGTACGCCTGTTTAAAGAGGGCCAGCAGCAGATGTGACGTTGGTGTCGCGAATATTATTTGCCCTTTGAATTGGGATCTGCTCGCGATTATCCACAAATTACTCGAACAGAACTCGAAGTAGGCACTTAGATGTAGAACGATGTGCACACCTCGCCGGATAGTTGCCCACAATGGGCATGGCTGTGGCATCACCGGCAGTCATGTCCCAAAAAGAAGAAGAAACTCTTCTAATTAGGAGTGAAGTCGTGATGTGGTAATATTTTTTTTATCCACCAGCTTTGACTATCGCCGCGCTTCATCTATCGCCTCTACCGTCTGTATCTGTGAATGCTACTACTGCTTTTTCACCTTTCCGTTTGATCTTCGATATCCCGACTGTTGCCACAAAACTACCTGGGTAAAAACACACACACACACACACACACACACTTAGTGTAAATGAAACGTAGATTGTTGGAGGCTCGATTGGTGAGCGTGTGCATGAGTGTGGAGTCTTATTGGTTGGTACACGTAGATCTGTGTGCCCGCTTTGGGTTGGTGATGCACAGCCGGCCGTGCACTGGAGGAATCCCGTGGATGGGTCACTTCCTGAATACTGAGCTTTCGAGTGGGCCACGGTAAATGCAGTGATGAAGAGTGTGCATGTGCCTGTGTCTGTAGATATACCTAAAGGTACGTGCGAGGCCTTTCCACCGGACGGAGAGACTGAGAGACTCCTACCTCGTTCTCTCGTGAAATAGCAGTCGTCCGAGTGCACTATTAGGTACGACTTCTCGCCATTCCGAGCGTGCTATATTATACAAACACATACACTGGTGTGTATGTGTGTGTGACTGTGTATCGTATATTTCTATATGTTAGTACCTGATGCATGTTCTACTCGCGGCGGAGCCGAATATTCATGGAGCTTGTAAATTGCCGGTGCAACGAGTGCCCGGAACTCTGGGTGCTTTTCGTGGAGAACGGTCTTCCACGTTCAACTTTGTACATGCGAAGAATCCGATGAGATATTTCGATTGACGGCTGGACATAGCGAAAGCCGGACGCGCAAACCTTTCCGTTTTTCCTTGCTGCTGTCTCCGTCTGTGAATATCTAGGTATGTACATATATGTAAGGCGAATTCCTGACTGACTAACTCGTCATCGCCAGACCTACAGCGCTAAACGTAGAAACGTGAAATTTGGGGGGCATGTTGATTTTATTATGTAGTAGCCATTGAAGAACGGATTTTTTGCAATTCGGCCGTTAAGGGGAGAAAAGGGGTGACAAAGATTGTATGGAATTTTTTAAAAATCTGGACGGATATACCAGAAATTTGGTATTGGTCCTTCTTGACACAATTGACAAAACACGCATTTCAGCGTTTTTCGACACTCAAGCCCTAATAGGACAAAAAGGGGGGGGGGATGTTTGTATAGGAATTGCTCATAAACTGCTCATAAAATGAAAAGATTTTGATTAATCAGAAATTTCGTACATACTTCTCTGCGAAATGCAATTAGGAACATAATTTTTAAATTTGAAGTAAATCGAGTGACAATTGTTGAAGTTATTTGTCACGCCAATTGGAAAAAAGCTGTTTCGCGAAGTTTCGAGTAGTCGGCCATTTTGTACATCGAAAAAAAAATATTTTCCGACAGCTTGACATTCATACTAAATAGATGTGTAATTAATTTTATGAGTAAATCACGTTTTCATACGAAAAAAAATTTGTTAAATTCGCACGTGATTTTATACCCGTTACTGTGGCCTAAGGTCTTAATGCAACATTTCAGGAGCTCATTCCATTAAGAAGCATTCAACGCAAGTCTACGCGAGCACAGCCGCGAGCGGAAAGCCAGAATATATAGAAGTTGAAACAACAAAAAAATGGAACGTGGAGCAACGAGACGACTCTCAATGCTCCATTGTACGGCATACCTCGATTTCAATTCGCACGAACTTATCCGATTTTTCTCGTCTAAGTCTAGATGCGAAGGGGCAAAGATTATAAATGCAACCAAGAGCTCTATGTGGCGCACCCTGATCGATTCATAGACATATAGACGCACGTCTGAACTTTTACATACGTACAATGTTGAATTCATCATTTACAATATAAAGGGAAAATTTGCCATTTACGTACATATCGCGTTTGACGTTTACAAAAAAAGACCTGCGCCCATTGAATGAGGATTTTATAACTCGTGAGCCAGGCGTATCGCCTTCTTGGAGTATATAGCAACAGGCAGTGCCTGCGCGTGTTTGAGCCTGCATAAAGATGAAATCAACCATGGGGAATAATTAATTGCACCCTCCTCCATCCGCACCCTCCTCATTTCTTATCCACGGTTTTTTTCTCGACGATGTGCAGCATCGACGTTTAGTCGTAGCCACGACTCGTTGGTCTTTCGCGTTCGTATATGGTGGTTAATCGATTTCCACGCGGGCCCAGTTAGATTCGATTTATTGAAATCTAACTGCGCGGGGTTCAGCGAAAGCCCGAGGTAACGAGAGGTATCGTCGAGTAACGCCACTCCTGCGCTCACTCGCGATCTACAAGCCGCACGATCTTGTCCTTTATAGTTTCGCGCCTACGTTTCATCGTGGCTTTTGTACGGCACGAGATCTTCGTGTATCTTACCGTGTTTACGTCGATTGTTCGGAGCCAAAGTGGCGTAAATTACAACACTGTCTATATTCGCACACTGACAGCTGAGGCCTTTTGCCACGCAATAGTCGATATGTATTTTACACACGACACGGCAAAGAGAGCAGCTGTTCGATCCCTTATCCCTCGTGAGATCGCGAATCAATTGGCACTGTTTTCCAACTCATTACCGTATGGAGAACTCTTGAGCCTGATGCGACCGCCTGATGAGTCTCATGCCAGTCCACAGTCTCCCGTCGTAGCATATAGACATATATATATATATATATATATATATATATATGCAAATCGACTTTGCGCAAGAGTAGATTCAGTATTGATTCAGCCGATCACGAACTATTGATTTATTATGTTCGTATCTCATTGTAAGGAACTCGTTAAGTAATCGAGGCGACGAACTCATTGGAAAGACCACCTGAGCAGAAATCACGCGAACTTGCGCGTATCTCCGAGGGAAAATGAACTTAGCGCGAACAACTAAGTAGCTGTTAATTGATGGAGCCATCAGTTTGTAAATTGATGCACAAGTGATTGAATATCTAAGCATAATTGGTCTGTTTATTTATTCGAGAATCCTCTAGTTCTTGTTCACAACTGAGCGGATCCCGTGAAAGAATTCAGCCAGGGCTTTGACTAGGCCCCGATTATTTTTCCCTTACTCGGTAAGGGCCCTAACATGGCACCCGACCGGGTCCCTTTGAGGCCGGTCACACTTTGTCGACGAGGGCCTTAAGAGGCGTTTGAATCAGGGCCCGACTGGTAATTCAGCCAGGGCTTTGACTAGGCCCCGATTATTTTTCCCTTACTCTGAAAGGGTCCTAAAATGGCACCCGACCAGGTCCCTTGGAGGCCGGTCACACTTTGTCGACGAGGGCCTAAAGAGGCTTATAAATCAGGACCCGGCTGGTTGCCTCAACAGAACCCAATCGAAGCCATGAAGCAACCCTATTACTGCCCTATAATGATCAACTTTATTAGTGGATACATAGCAAGCGAGGTGTTTAGCAATAATGAAAACTATTTTCTTCGAATAAAGGATTATTTATTATTCACCTCGAAATTAGAAAATAAAAAACAAGTTCAGTTTTACAGTTTATATTGTATGCCCTGTAACAACCACTCCCCTGATGAATCCCGTCTGGGCCCTTTACCATTTTATTCGCTACGACCTTTTTTAAATAAATTATCCAACCCTGTTATTTTCCAGTCGGGGCCTAGTCCGATTGTGTTGGGGAAAGCCCTAGTAGGGAATCCATATTGAAACCCTCACGGGGCCCGATTTTTTTTATGGCTGCCCTCCTAATTTCTTTCACGAGATCGAATATCATTCGACGAAACACAATTGCAGTAAAAATCTTGATCATTTAGCTCTACAATTGTACGAGTCAACAACAAAATGTTTGGTGCCGGTGAAATTCGTATCATTGTTTGTCAAGTGACTACTGGTGAAACGTATACCAGCCTATATTTCAAGTTACCGCATATGGTTTTTAAATGACTTTTGATTTTATAGTGTCGTTAGCAGTTCGTTTGAGATTTTTAAATCATTATTTGCTTTTATAAATGAATGGAGTGATATGTCTAGGCTAGTTCGACCTAGCCTATAATGTTTTGTTGAATATGCGAAGTATGGTTTAAAAAAATTAAGAAATAGGATTGTAAATTTCACGAAACGTGCTTTTTTCTTTCTCATCTCGGGATAGAATAGAAGGATCAAGATAAATTGGCAAAAAGTCTCGGTTCCATTAGTGAAGAGCAAGGAGAACGCTTTCACCGAGACATAAAAATTAGGGAAGTTAGCGTTTTTTACGTTTGATGGGTGACTGCCTGGGCAAGTCTCACTAAAAAAAGCACGAAGAGGAAGCTTACTCAATGTAGATATGTTTAAGGCCTTAGGCCACAGTAACGGGTATAAAATCTTGTGCGAATTTAACAAATTTTTTTTCGTATGAAAAAGTGACTCATCTATAAAATTAATTACACATCCATTTAGTATGAATATCAAGCTGTTAGAAAATATATATATTTTTTTCGATGTACGAAATGGCCGACTACTAATATTTTCTCTTGTTATCTTTTTTTCGGCGCTTTGCGGCGTAGCATTTATCATCCACAATTTTTGACCTAAAACAAAAAGGAAAAATTCGCGTCAATCTACATTAGAATACCTAGAGAAGTACGTACGGAATTTGAAAAATATTGTTTTATTCAAAAGTTATAGGTATTTGAACTTAAGAGATGAATTTTCAGTGAAAAGTTTCGTTATTACTGCTCATAAAATGAAAAGTTTCCGACTAATCAGAAATTCCGTACGTAATTCTCTGCGAAATGCAATTAGGAGCATAACTTCTAAATTTGAAGTAAATCGAGTGAAAATTGTTGAAGTTATTTGTCACGCCAATTGGAAAAAAGCTGCTTTGAGAAATTTCGAGTCGTCGGCCATTTTGTACATCGAAAAAAAATTTTAACAGCTTGATATTCATACTAAACAGATGATGTAATTAATTTGATGTGCGAATCACTTTTTCATACGAAAAAAATTGTTAAATTCGCACATGATTTTATATCCGTTACTGTGGCCTGAGGCCTTTAAAAAACCTGAATTTTTCAATATAGATTTGATTTAAAAAGTTGTTCATTTCCGTATTCTTACGTAGAATATCAATATTAAGTGCCAAAATAGAATAAGTATAGAAAAAAACAATGAGAAAAAAATGTACTTTGGAGCACCAAATCAGCTGTTGAGCTGTGTTATCACCGCGGTGCACCCGTTGTGCCGTATGTCGTTCCAACCCCAAAGCAGGTAGCCTTATGGATAAAAAAACAGAATGATGGACTTATTTGAGGCACGATTTTTGAAGCGATGGTTGAGCGCTGGTTAAGAATCGATCGGGAAAAGGCTGGAGCGTCGATAGCAAGAGAAACCTTTCAGCATCGAGAATAAGATTGGTCGAATGGAACTTTCTGTGTCAATAACAATGACAACCGGCGCGCCGGATACGAGCTGCGCTCACACTCGCGGCTTTCGAGTTCAGCAGCTTTGGTCGAGAAAATCGAATGGCCGCGGGGTTACAAGCAGCACATCGGTGCGGTTTAAGTCGCGGATACAATGGAGACCAATCGAGGGTGAACTGCACTTTGACGCGATTTTCCGGAGGAGAAAAAGCGACGGACAACCGTACATCGAGGGACGAAGATGGTACGGAGAACCCATTACATCAGAGGAGCAAAGAGATACTGACGTAGATCCAAAGAACGCAGGGTTGGACGTCTCACAATTCCAATCGGACGTTTATGTGAGCTGAAAAAACATGAAAGATTCCACTATCCCTGCCACCCTCGGGCTTTGCCATCTTCTCTTTCATGCTTCAACATCCCTCCAGGATGCTTTGAAGCGGCTTGACGTTTTTTCTCTTCCGCTCGAACGTCCCTCAATGAAAGTACGAAGATCTCCATCAGCCTGTCAAAAATGTTGACGTTGTATTGGAACTCTGCGGGAGAGTCTGAAATTTCGAAAGACTCGCACAGAGACTCGATATTTTATTTGGCAGATTTCGCACTTCCCGCACCGCCTCGTCGATTTTATTTCCTGCTTTATTGAGGTTCCTCTGCCTCTGTCGTTCTCAGCAGACTTTCATCGTCCATCCACCGTGTACATCCCGCGCTTCTGATACCTGTTTTCCTCCACCATTTCCCCGGAGGCGTTAGTGTCTCTCAAATGCAATCCCGTAACCGAAATTGCTCCGCAAATAACTCGCTTCGCCGCTCACTTACCATCCCTTGAGAGCGAGCGAAAGGAAGAATGGACAGGCGAGGGAGAGAGCTTGTCTCTGGTGAACCGTATCAAAGTACCAAGCCCTTGATCACACGTACGCATTCTTCCTTATCCGATTGAAGTATGATCGTTTTATCAGATCATGGCAATGCATAAAGGAGATATCTGATGGTCAGCCGAGTTTCGCGCAGACGCATGGCACGTAAGACCAACTAATGGGACACGTATTCGAGCCCAATTTATTTGCAAACCTCTACTGAAAGGAACTCCACCGCACATAGGGTCGAAAGAATGAAAGGATCGGTGTTGGATCTATCGGGTACATCAAATTTAGCCTCTGCAGGGCCGAGCAGGCTCGAGGCTATCTCATTGACGGATTATGCCTAGTTACAACAGTGAAAAACAGTTTATTTTTGGAATTTCATTTGTGAAAATCGTAATGCTTAATTTTGCCAAACATTAGGTATTTGAAAAATTATCATTGTAGAATGACGTATTCGACGAAAGAAAGATATCGTAGGCAAATCGGATAATCAATGGATTATATTTAGGCGATAGTATTGAATACACGTATCAATAGCACACGTCCAACTCTCGTGGCTTGCGGTATTAAGGTAGAACTAGCGGATTGACTAGTGAACAGAGAGTCTGTAAACTTTCGAATTCGAAAAAAAAGCTAAATATAATACATTTAGGTATAATAGTAATCATGATACGATAAGGAATTATTGGAGAAGTGTATGTGATAGTTGTGTGTATTATCAGGTGTAGAAGTATGAAACCGGAATTTCCCTATAGATGGTGGTAGCCATCAGTTTAGGGACCGTAAGACCGCTTCTGCAGCGCCATCATCTCCCTCTAACAACTGACGAAGATTTTCAACACATAACAACCAAAGTTCCCTACACCGGCATATTTTTCTATAACCTTAAACATGTCGAGTTTTGTTCTGTTACCATTTGAAGAAAACTGCCGCAGAATCGCATCAAATGCTTGTCGAAGCTTACGGTGAATATGCTCTTGGTAAAACACAGTGTTTCGAGTGGTTCAAACATTCAAAAGAGGTGATTTTGACGTGAGAAACGAAGAGCGTGGGAAACCACCGAAAAAATTCGCAGACAACGAATTGCACGCCTCATTAGATAAAGATGATACTCAAAGTCAACAAGAACTCGCGGATCAATTCGAATGTGACGCAGAAAGCCGTCTCCATTCCTTTTTATCATTTTCGAACAACAGACGTGTAATTTTTACAAAAAAAAATCCGTTTTCATACTTCTAGACCTGGTATATTATGAAAAGTGAATTATTAACATACGAATCTGATTTGACTTGAGTTGGTGTACCGGCGGTTTTAAGTACGGGTTAAATGCATTAATTTCTTCAATTAATTACTATTGTATTTAGCTGACAAGGCATGCGGAGTTTTCGCAGACCTCATTCTGTATGTCTATACTACAGCACACAAAAAAATAAATTTTTTTTTCTAATGCGGAGGTTCCTGCACATACTTTCTTTTAAACGTTTTTGTCTCGACGCAAAGGGCGTTGTTTCTTCTGTTTCAAGTCTTTTTTGTTGCAGCCCTTCACATGTTGCACTCACTCTCAAACACGCATTCACACTGCCCACTTTTCAACTTTCCACAAAGCTGTCAATCTTAATCCCATCACATCGAAACTTCGAGGGAATATAAGATGATATCCTGTCAACGTAGATTGGTTTTTAATAAAAGTGATTTTTCGGCAACCCAAAAAAACTCAAACAATTAAAAATCCGGTTGCTTCGCGACTCTCCGTACGAGTACGAGTCACGGGCTCGCCACAAAGCCTGTCAAAGTTCAGCCTTGACATTCAAACTCCCATTTCAGGCAATTACACCAAGTATCTAATTATCCACGAATTTCTTTGATCAATCGAAACGAGATTCTTCCACGTCCGCTAAATCGGTCACTTCCGCAGAGGACCCCGGATAAAATTTCTCCACCCGTGACATTAATTTGCCGCGATCGGCTCAATGACGGCATCTCTTCAGCACGCGCTAAATTTCACGCCGGAACATATATCGACGAAAACACGTAGGAGTGAAGTTCCGTTGCGCGAGGCGTACTAGAAATACACGTCTTATTTATACCTGTGCCGTCGCTGCCAGGTATATAGAGTTTCGCGTCTCCACACGATAGCACGTTGGATTTTTTTATTTCTCCCTCCTGGGCGCGCCGACTGTAATCGCTCGAGACGCGTGTGCAAAGAGGCATAGAAGCAGCTCTCCTTCGCGTAGTTGTACGTACAAGCAATTAAACGCCGAGAATCGTTGAAACGCACGATAAATCTTGCGTGTGCGACTGGGTCGATGATTTTTCTGCTGGTCCGTCATCCGGCTTTAGCTGAATCGCGCATCTGTCGACAGAACGAACAGGCAGCCAAGGATATCTCTCTTTCTTCTCATCCAAAGGATGTCTCATGGAGGAACGATTTCCTCTTCCGCGTGGTTTAAGGTGTACACCTGTGTGTATCACGAGTGTGCGTGTACGTGTGCATGGAGGCTCCGACGGTCATGCGGAGTGTACGTTTTCTAGGGTTTCACGTGGTGACGCATAGTGCGAGAGGATCGGTAATATTATTTATAATTTCCGACGTGGAAACGTGAGAGTCCCGAGCGAGTCGAGCACGGGCGATAGAGGCTTCCTCGCCATACCGTGGCGACGGAAGTTTACGATGCACCTGTAGAAGACCCGACGATGAGCTTGAGAGCACCCCGGTGTACCGTGTTTCCTTATTTTTTTTATTTTTATTTTTGAATGTTTCTTTCCTTCATCATACTGACAACGGGGACCTATCAACGTGACGGGTGTAATTGCTTTGATGCGAGATGTTGGAAGAAACATCGGTTTTGCTTCCGTACGTGCGCATCTCTGTTTCACATTTTTTCCACAATGCAACTGAGGCCCCGAGCAGTATAATTGTTTTCACTGTCTCTTTTTACAACTCCAGCGTAGGTCCAATTATCACTCACCTTTCTCTCGTTTTCTACACGAAAGAATTTATTACCGCGATAGCACGGGGTCCCTTGCAGCTTCACTCTTTTTACTCGCGAGATTCATGCTCTTTTCTTTTTTCACTCGCGACATATCAGTGCCTTGGGATGCTCGAATCCACTTGGCGTTTCTGTCAAATCGTTCGGACACGAAATTGTCTATCGATTGACGTTTTTTAGCATGGGCTTTGGGGATGGAAGCTCGAAGCTTATAGGCTTCTCTAGGGAAACGCAAGCCAAAGGCCTGCTCGGAGAGAAATTCACAGAGGGAGAAAGACAGAGAGTGAGTGAGAGAGAGAGAGAGAGAGAGAGAGAGAGAGAGAGAGAGAGAGAGAGAGAGAGAGAGAGAGAGAGAAAGAGAGCGACGGAATTCCCTGTCTGGGACGGTGTAAGCCACGTCCGATGATAAATAAATCGGGCGAGAGAGAAAGAGAGAGAGAGTGTGTCTCTCCCACGAGGGAGGAAAAAGAGACTGGAGAAAAGCCGCGACTTAGACTTACGTGATGTTGTAGGAAATCGCGTGTCGATGGTGTCCCAAGCCAGTTTGGACGGCTGCCCTCTCAGTGAGTTCCGCACTTTCAACCGAGTAAACGCGAGGAGTAAAACGAAAGCGAATCGACGAAGCAGGGTATACCGCTCGAGCTAACTGTGCACAACTATCCGAATGTACACGTGTGGAACACGATGCGCCACAAAAGCAACGAATGCATTTATACTTGACTGCAAATGTCAGCCATTCTTCGACATTTTACATTCGCATTTTGCACGCTGCCACGTCCCGGATGGCAACTCCCTCGCGGGATTGGCTGATCTTCGGCGTACGGAGAACCAAAGGAAAAGCTGTTTGCGTTCACTGTCATTTCGTCCCTGGCGTACACTTTTAGCAATTTGAGGGGTTCTGCCTATTGTAGAAGTCGACGGATCATTTTTCTCAAAACCAATAGATTTCGACACTGAATCTTCTACATGTTCACTGAAAATTTCAAGGTGATCGGATCAAAATTGACAGATTTATAGAGAGATTATAGGATTGTGTTGACGCAGATTGACATTTTATTGACAGATTATAGGATTATGTTGACAGATTTATAGACAGGTTGACAGATCCGTTGACAGATTATAGGATCATGTTGACAGATTTATAGACAGGTCGACGGATCTGTTGACAGATTATAGGATTATGTTGACAGGCTTATAGACGGGTTGATAGGTTTGTTGACAGATTATAGGAATATGTTGACAGTTTTATTGACAGATTATAGGATTATGTTGATGCCCGTCGAAACACTCTGAGCGTCGTGCCAAACTTTGAACGCTTTTTTCTCGAAAATACGTTTTCATAATCGGTGATGAAAATGTCTTGAAAACGATCGCATTTATCTTCCTGAAATTTTTAGGGCTTTGACCAGATGTTAAAATATAGTATTTGATGGAAGGATTTTTTTTCGATATATACTTTCGATTTGGTGAACGAAAAATGCCCATTTTCGCAAAAATTAAGACTCTCACTTTCAACACGCAATTTTTCTTAAATTTGGTATTTCGGAAATTCCTTTGATTTTTGATAGAATAAACCAATATACTAATAAAGTCTGCTTGATTTTGAGACATTCTTGGAAATTTGTTTCCACGAAAACCATCAGACATACGTCATTTCATAGGTCAGATTGTACACATTGAAAAATTTTAATTATTAACAAAGTTCCACGTGTATTGATATGACAGACAAAATGGATGCCGCCGGTTTTTGGGCATGATATCTCAGCTTCCAATGGCCAGATACAAAAAAATAGAATTTTTTAGACTTCGTAAGCATGCCGCTATTGCACTTACTAGATTGAAAGAGAAACATTTTTTTTTTTAAGAATGGCGATGGTGTAACCGAGCACAACGCTTTTTCACGTAATAATTATGAATTACGTTGCATGTTAAAAATAGTGAATCTATTTTTATCGTGGTGATTATAGTTCATGTAATATACATCAGTATACACTACGCGTCGTTTGAATTTGAAGTAAATTGGCCATTAGTTTTCGATATATCTTGCCCAAACATTGAAAAATATAGTTTTTAGAAGAACTCATTTAAGTTTGCAGAACGTTACATGCACAAATATGATGAAAGCTTCAAACTTGCACTCGGTCTGCGATTCCAGGTCCATACATCACACCTTCTCGCTCAAAGAGCTCATTAATATTTGAGGATAGCGATTTTCGGGTACCCCCTATTCAACCCCTATAAAGGCCCATAACTCGGGTAATTTTTCGATTCTTTTAATCGCCCAAAAACGAAAATATTCGGAAGAAATTATACTATCGGGAAATGCAATAAAAGAATGATTCTTTAAACCCATCACACTGGACGACGGCCTTGAAGAAGAGGACGGGAACATCTATTCCATGCTTCATAACGCAGACATCCATATTCTTGAAGCAATGAAACTCGCCGAAAGATTTGGGACCAGGACGGCACGTACAAAGTATAAAAGTGCCTTAAAGTGGGTCTGAGTCAGGCTCATCTTTGTGATACAGAAACAGTTTTTGTGTCGATTTGTATACGGTTGAATTTACGGCACAGGACCTACCGGACAACTCTGAAAATTTTATAGCCTCGCACATAAGGCATCCGGTCATTATTTCAATTCCACAGTGCAAACTCGTCTCTCCCTTCTAACGAAAAAAAGCAGATCTTCTTTTTTGCGTGTATTTGTGTATGTGTGTATCCGTATGTTTTTTTTCGTTACAAAAAGGACTCGAGCACCGCCACTAATGAGTCACGAGGATCCTCCTCGTCCTCGACATTCCCTTGGATATAAAGAGCGCGAAAAGAGATCGCGCGGAGCTCTCGCGAGAAGCTAGTTCAAAGGAAACGAGAGAGAAAGATCCTCACTGGTCGAGATAGCTACTGAAGCAACGTTTTGACGTGCGCACATGCCACGCATCGTCTGACAGAGCTTCGTTCTTCAACGTCCCTCTCGGCAAATATCGTTTCGAGCAGGTTTTAGATCACTGGCGTACCGAAAAATCTTTCTCAAGCTTCGATGACCAAAAGACATTTTTCCCTTCAAGCATCGTAAACGCGCCCTAAGCAGTGACTTTTGCCGAGACTTTTCCCTCAGTTTTTTCACTTCGCGGCAGTTTCCTTTGACCGTTTGTGAATTACACGTTTTTTCATCCGTAAGGAGGACATTCTTTCCACATTGCTTGCCGCCTCGCTCGTTATTTCTGCTTTCTTGCAACTCTCTTCTTTCGGCCATGCCGATCTTCCAAGGCGTTGCTGATGTTCGGTCCTCATTTAAATTAAAACGTTTCCAAGTCAACGAACTCGTCGTCCTCCACGCCGTCCACATTTTGACCTAACAAACATTCATTTTTCTCCAGCCACGGTCAATTGTACCGAGCTAATTAAACTCGTGTACGAAAGGGGAGGGAAAAAGAACGGAACTTTGATAGTCTCATTAATGCACCAAGAGGGCGTTGGGTCTCCGCTCTTCCGTTCGTCCCATCTGCTCTGCAAGTTCTTCCAAACTTGAAACTCATCTCATCTTTGGCAAAGAGGTACGTCACATTCATCGTCATATATCGTTAATTATTCAAATTGCCCCATCTTCTTGCCTTCCTTCTCGTTCGTTTCTTCACAGTTCGAGGCCTCAAACTGTCCTTCTTCGGGGCAAAGTTGGCGCGTCACGCCCGTAAACTCTTGTACGTGCATATACCGAGAGCAGTATGATGAGAAAGAAAGCCGAAGAACGACGCACGATGGTGAAGAGTGGAGAAAAGAGATGCGAGTTGGAGCGGTGCAAGGGATCGGATGAGATGGGGCGAGGTGCCGGAGGAAGAGGGTGGAAGGGTAGTAGACAGAGAGAGAAAACATCTCGGATGCTGAGCCTTTCTGGCCTCACTTCTTTACATACATTCTCATCCCGCACTCTTTACGCTCATATGGCATACCTATATTACTGTTATTCTCCTCAGTACTCTTTCTCTATCTCTGTCTCTCCTCTCTCCTCCCTTTAATACCACGCTCGGATAAACGCCGTCCTGTCTTACGGTCTGTGACGCGGCAATTTAGGCATTTGACCCACAGGTCCCCGGGGTTCAGTTGTTTAACCTCCGTGGCAATGTCTCTGTCTGCCAAGAAGAAGAGAAAACTACATGTATATATATATATGTATGCATACATGGAGGCATATTCGTGCCGTCTTCTCCTTCTGCCCCAGCCTCGGCTTTCCAGCCCAGCCAACTTGCGGGTCTCGTCTCCTTCCCCTCACGCGGGTTTCTCCGGTCGTCCCATCGCCCACACGCTCCCGTAGCATTCCCCCCCCGACATTCTTCCTCGTTTTCTCGACAGCGGAGCAACGCGTTATATATGTTGCATTGCGCACGCTCCGCTGGTGCATCATCGCGCAATCCTTCGAAACGACCCCTTACGAGAGAAATACGTGCGTTCCACCCTGACGAGGGGTGTGTCCTTTCCGGTATCGTGGCGACGTATTGTTCCGAAATTATTGCAACGACCATTGAAGATTCCGCGTGAAGGCAGAGCTTTGAATCGCTCGGAAAAGATGATTTCAATGAACCCAAGCACAGCCAGAATCATTGCAACGAGCATGCAAGATTTCGCGTGATTGCCTAGCTTTGAATCACTCGGAGAAAACGATTCCAACGAATCCGATCAAGTCCAGAATCATTGCAACGAACATGCAAGATTCCGCGTGATTGCCTAGCTTTAAATCACTCGGAGAAAACGATTCCAACGAACCCAAACAAGTCTAGAATCATTGCAACGAACATGCAAGATTCCAAGTGATTGCCCAGCTTTGAACCACGCGGAGAAGACGAATCCAACGAACCCAAACAAGTCTAGAATCATTGCAACGAACATGCAAGATTCCGCGTGCTCGCCCAGCTTTGAAGCACTCGGAGAAGATGATTCCAACGAACCCAAGGAAGCCCAGAATCATTGCAATGAACATGCAAGATTCTGCGTGAAGGCAGAGTTTTGAATCGCTCGGAAAAGATGATTTCAATGAACCCAAGCAAGCCTAGAATCATTGCAACGAACGTGCAAGATTTCGCGTGAAGGCAGAGCTTTGAATCGCTCGGAGAAGACGTTTGATTGTTATCAGCTCACCACCCCCCCTCGTCCTAATCAGCTCCATTCAATTTGTTTCGACATCAAGCCGCGAGAGCTAAAGTTTCGCCCCAATGACGAAAACCATTCGCTGATAAAGATGACTTACCGATCAAGCGTTTTTCTTCCATCACGGACCGGATACACGCAACGTTCAGCCGCACACGTTTTTCGATCGCTCGCGGGATGACTTTTCGCAACAAGACTTGCGAGCTTCGTGAGTGAAAAGGGTGGGATGGAGCAGACGAGAACGAGATTCTCGTTATATTGAAGTGTTGGAGAGTTTAGCGATAGAAGATTAACCGGAGCAAGGAGAATAATGGAAATAACGAGGTCAGAACGTTCCGCCTCTTTCGTTGTGGGGGCTCTCGCGCACGAGCACGCGCGCCCTCTCGCGTGCGCGTCGGTGTACCATCGGCCGTCACATAGTAGGTGAGGTTAGGGCCGGGGCAGACAGGCTGCCTTGGGCTCTTCTCGACTCCTTCGCTTCTTTCTTTCTGTTCATGAGTATATGTATATGGATTATATATGTACGTCCATATATGCACACAAGTGGATATGTATATATATATGAGCATATCAATCGTCGGAGGCGAGTTTTAGCAGACGCAGTGCGGAAGTAGATATTCCCTCGGTTTCAGCTCATAGAGACGGGAGAAAAATGTTAGTCGCTGTCTCGACTGACATAGCTTGCTCCCTTCGCTATGTACTTAGTAAGTCGACTGGAATCTTTTCCAGGAAGCTTCGTATAAATCTTTTGTGACCCAAATAGGACCGCCGCTACGGCTATTTGAAATTTTAGGACTTGGTGATCTTTTCGAGTGTCTATCTGATGAGGCATCTTTTACCGATAACGAACATCACGGGGGTTTGGCGAAAGCTCAGAATTACGCCGGTTTAACGCGAAAAACGTGTTTCCATTCACATTCGATGATTTTTTATGGAAATTGAGGGTTTTGGAGGAAATTAGTGGTGAATTCGTGTTCAGGCGGTTAAAATACATCGATGTGGACTTAGAAAAATATTTAAAAATACAAATGTCTTTGCCACTTCAGCCAAAAAAAAGTTTCTTTACTCAATCGCTGCTCAATTATTTTCGGTTTCGATTTGAAATTCCGCTCAGCACGCATTATCTTCGCTATCGCTTGCTCTATGAAACGCCGCTTGATTCATAGAGCCACGATCATTTTTCGATTTTTGGCAAAATTTAAAATTCGGACCATCGATTATAGCGAATTTTCCCATACCTTTGCCTCTTTTTTGGCCACTCTTCAAGTGCACTTTCCAGGAAAACGTTTTGCGATATCGGGGTGAATCAAGCTACATTCTCTGAGCCAATCAAAATCCTATTCAGCACCCCCTCCCCCTCTTCCCATTAAGTTCAAAATGGAACGACGCTATAACTGTTTGAAATTTTGGGACTTTGATTATTGGAATTGGAATTGTGGCCAGAAAAATTGAACCATTTATTTTCGGCTTTTTAACGATTTCGAGACTTTATGTACTAGAAAATTTTCCACCGATTACGAATAGCACAGAGTTTTTCTCGGAAGCTTAAAATTACCTATTTTCACTCACTTTTGACAATTTTTCATAAGAATGTCCGTTTTTAGGGAAACGTAATGGTGAATTCGTGTTCAGGGTGTAAAAATATACCGATATAGAATTAGAAGAAAAAAAATCCATCTCGACCAAAAATGTGTGGCTTCACTGAATCGTCGATAATGTATTTACGGTTTAGATTTAAAACTCCGCTTTTTGCGAATTTTTCGAGTAATAGATTACTCTTTGAAACACCGTTTGTTTCATGGCGTTCCAATGATTTTGGGATTTTTGGCAGAATGTCAAAGTCCGACCATTGATTTCTGCGATCTTCTTCCATACGTAGCGTTCGTTTATTAGTAATTTTTTAAATGCACTTTCCCGACAAACTAATCCCGATATCGGCACAAAGCAGGTGACATTCTTTAATCTAAGAACCGACATGGATTAAAATTTCATGAAATTGCACAGTCTCGCGAATGAGGCGGGAGAATGGAAAAGAAGGGTGAAAGAGAGAGGGTTGGTGACCTCCACTGATCAAGAAGAACTCTATTGTTCGTTAGGAAATGCGCTTTAATCTTCTCGTCATGTCAACGCCATGTTCAGGCAACTTGTCCCTCGGAACAACAGAAGACTTGTTCTGTCCTTGTTTGTCATGCAGGGAAATATCGTGTGGGGGGTCGCTTTAATTTTTGACGTGCCTTCATCGTATTAGTTGAACTCTCAATTTACACTATTTTTGTAAAACCATTTTATATTTATTCTTTCGTATTTTATTGAGTCAAACTATCGTTGATACTAACTTCTACAGTCATTTCTAACATCAATGTGCATTGTTAGATTCATAGTTTCGTATGGGTTTAAAATCTTATCTGGAAAATGGGTCTAAGGGTTTTGAGGAGAAGGGAGCAATGCGTTTTCGGATGCAAAAAAGCGATATACTTCGGTGTCGGGTCTGGCAAAAATCATTTAAGGGTTTATGGTAATAAGAGATTATGGAAGAGATACCTTTAGGGATGGAAAAAAATACTGATATTCATTATTTTTTTGAAGTAAACATTTCTTTATAATTTTTTAGACTTAGGGTATGTTTAATTACTACTTTTGGCTGTTAACAAAATTATTGGATAACTTTATCCAAATATTAATCCCGCTGACGCTACGTGTCGGCGGGATTAATCGGAAATGAACCAACGAAGATGTTTTTCTCGTCAAAACTTGTACGCAGAATCTGAAGCAAGAAAAGGTGAGAAACGTTGAAAATCGCTGGACGCTTTGAAACAAAAAGATTTAATTTTCCGAAAGAAACGGCTACATTGTGCAATGAAAAAAACTTTTTTCAATTTTCCAGAATATTTAGGGTCATGTTCTAGATAATGAGGTTAGAAACATTTATACCCAGATTTCATCATAATCGGTCGATTAGATTTTACCTACCCGTTACGCTAATTTTGGAAATGCCATTTCGAAGATCATACCATACCTCTGCCATATTTAAAGATTGGTTTTAAAAAAATACCACGTATCAGCCAAAAGTAGTAATAAAATTACGACCTATCGATTACCTAACGAGGAAAGGTTGCCAGATCGTTCTCTCCGATTTCGATGAAATTTGACATACTTATAGAATGGGTAAAAATATTCGACATCTATTTTTTTATATCTGCGGAACCCGATTTTTAAGGGGTGACGCACCCTCCAAAATAGGGGGTTTTTCCATTTTTCGTCGATATACTTATCGTTCTCATCGCCAATGTATAGTACACGAAAAAACAAACATTGTTGCAATTTTTTTTTTTTTTTCATATCGCACCTTTAAAACGTTATCGACGAAAAACGAAAAACACCCTAATTTTCGAGGGTGCTTTCAACCCTTAAAAGTCAGGTAACGCAGATATAAAAAAATACGTGTCGCCCATTTTAACCCATTCTACAAGCATGCCGAATTTCATTGAAATCGGAGAGATCGACTTCGCAACGTTTCCTTGTAAGTCTCAAAAATAGTGAAGAAATCCTTCCATTTAAAAATCACGAAATTCAGCAAATTTTTGTCTCACCTGCAGGCATCTCCTCTCTCAATTTGTTCCTGATACGTCATATGATAACATTGAGGTTATTGGCTCCGTATTACAAACGTCGAAAATTATAGGAAAATATAAACATTCTATCGCTGGCAGCCCGTTTTCAGAGTTGGGCGTAATTCTATTTATAAATACAAATACGAATTTACTCACACCGTGATTTTCATGTGAATATAAATACAAATTTATTCATACTTCACTTATTTGTATTCACATGCATGCATACAAATACTATTGTATACATAAATATTCTGAGTTTACAAATAAATTCAGAGAAAAAATTGTGAATATTCATTAAAAAATGTGAATATTTACAAAAAGTCCTGTGAATTGAAAAAAATCACATCAAAATCTGTGGATGCAAATGTATTCACAAAAAATTGTAAATACAAAAAATTCACAAAATAAGTTGTGAATTTTTTCGTATTTAAGACAAATTACAATCACATTCACAATGATTAGATTAAAATGTATACCAAAAGTGACTTCTTACGTATTTTGAGAGAAAACATTGCGAAAACATTGCGAAAACATTGCGAGAAAACATTTGCAAAGAAATTTTTGCAAAAAAAGTTGCGAGTTTCAAATATTACATTCTAAAAATATGAAAAAATTCACAAAATGAATTGTGAATTTCCTCAACAAGTTGACAAAATCGAATTCACGCCAATTATATTAAAATTTACACCACAAGTGCAAGAAAGCATTGTGTTGAGGCAATGTTTTCTCGCAAAATACGTAAGAACTCACTTTTGGTGTAAAGTTTAATCTAATCATTGTGAATTTGATTTTAATTTGTCTTAAATACGAAAAAATTCACAACTAATTTTGTGAATTTTTTTGTATTTACCATTTTTTGTGAATACAATTGCATTCACAGATTTTGATGTGTATTTTCTTTAATTCACAGGATTTTTTTGTAAATATTCCCATTTTTTGTGAGTATTCACAATTTTTTCTGTGAATTTATTTGTATGTTTGGAATATTTGTGAATACAATTGTATTTGTATGCATGCATGTGAATACAAATAAGTGAAGCATGAATAAATTTGTATTTATATTCACATGAAAATCACGATGTGAATAAATTCGTATTCCTATTTATAGATAGAATTACGCCCAACTTCGCCCGTTTTGAATCCAGCTTCGCTGGTGATTCCACCCACGTTTTTTTCCACCATGAATTCAGTGATCGCAAACCCGAAGATTATTCGTAAGAGATCTTCCAAATGAATCGCGTAGTACCAGGATTCCTGATGTTCGCCTCAAAACCATCCATTTTATTGGCACTCACCGGACCATGCATTGCTTCAAAAACGTCCAAAATCCAAACGCATCGAGAAAATGCTCGATCGGTCCATTCAGTGTAATCCATTTGTTGCTCGCTGGTAATCCGTTACATTCCCGTAAAACTTATCGCCCGATAGCGTAAGCATTCGTGGGAACGAAAGCCGGCAAGAACTCTCCCTTCTCGATTCTCACTTGGATTCCGTTGAGAACGTGATTGTTTCTTGCGGCTCGCAGCCCATCACACGCCACTTTCGAGCCAGACGAGTCAAGGGAATGAGAAAGAGCGATGGAAAGGGAGATAAAGGTAGACGGAGAGGAACTGGAGGCTCGTAATAATCGCTAGTTGCATAAATTATCTTCGATGTAGGTACGTAACGCTTTGCAACAAAATACCACCGGGTAAATGTTCGCTTTTGCGATTATACGGACGCAAATGCGGACAATGGCAAGTTTCACGGTGGAGATATAAGAGAAAAATGCATAATCTCACATTTTTCATGCCACTTTCACAATGGGCGTGATCCGATAATTCAAATCCTGCTGCTGGCCGTACTGCAAACCTGACCGAGCTTCGATCATTTTCTGAACGACCGATCGGCTTATATTCCGCACTCTGGCGGTAAAACAGAGGTGAGGGCGCAGCAAGTCGATGGCGAGACGGCACGAAAGGTGCGACGTTAACTCCGCTACATATAAATAAGGTACCTACGGGTAGTAAGGCCGAGCTGAGGGATATTTGAAATAAAATGAATAATATCCAATCTAATGGACACATTTCAATTATAATCATTATTCAAGTCCAGTTTCTATAAAATATAAACGAAAAATGGTAAATTGTACCATAAACAAAAACAAATTAAAACATTTTTAAAAACCTTGATAGTAGCCCTTATTTTACTATGGTAGGATAATAAGGCCTACGGCTTTAACATACTTAAGGCCTTAGGCTACTGTAATGGGTATAAAATCATGTGCGAATTTAACAATTTTTTTTCGTATGAACAAGTGATTCACTTATAACATTAATTACACATCTATTTAGTATGAATATCAAGCTGTTAGAAGACATTTTTTGCCGACTACTAATATTTTCTTTTGTTATCTTTTTTTAGGCGCCCCGCGGCGTGACATTTAGCACCCACAATTTTTTACCTAGAACAAAAAACAAAAATTCTCGTCAATCTACATTGGAATACCTAGAGATGTACATACGGAATTAAAAAAATATCGTTCTATTCAAAAGTTGCAGGTATTTGAACTTACGACATGAATTTTTAGTGAAAAATTTCGTTATAACTGCTCATAAACTGCTTATAAAATGAAACGTTCTCGATTAATCGGAAATTCCGTACGTACTTCTCTGCGAAATGCAATTAGGATCATAACTTTTAAATTTTAAGTAAATCGAGTGAAAATTGTTAGTTATTTATTACGCCAATTGGAAAAAGCTGTTTCGAGAAGTTTCGGGTAGTCGGTCATTTGTACATCGAGAAAAAGAAATATATTTTTTCTAACAGCTTCATATTCATACTCAATAGATGTGTAATTAATTTTATGATGGAATCACTTTTTTATACGAAGAGAAATTGTTAAATGCGCACATGCTTTTATACCCGTTACTGTGGCCTAAGGCCACAAGCTTAAATAATCAAACTGTACGTAATATATTTGGTATTTGAAATCAATAATCCTCTGCAGCTTTGTATAAACGCAAAGTTCCTCTTTGCACTGCTCGGGCAGCTGACACCGGGCCGTTTTCTGACCACAACACTCGTTTTGGAGGCATCGGGCATTAGTGCGTCGAGATCGAGGCACTAAAAATAGCCATCAATTAATTAGTAACAAATATGCGTACTACTTATTTACATTCGTAACATCTTAAAAATAATGTGAAATAAATTATGAAACAAATGAACTTTGCTACAAGAAGTAGGATGATAATAAGGCTTATGGTTAAATTAAGCAGGCCTTAATAACCGTCGATCACGTATGTAAGCAAAACAAAATAAGAAATATTTGGACCACGATACGTTATTCAAATATTTGTGATCATCGATGATGATCATGAATCTTGAATTAATAAAGATAAAGACTGTGATTTTAGATAGATAAGTGTCATCTTACGAAAAATACTTACTATTTATCCGGACCGATTTTCATTATTGGTGCTGCGTGGTCGCGTCTTATGACGGGTGATCCAACATGGGTGGCAAAGAGCGGAGTATTGCGCCTCCGCAAACTTGTAGCGACGTAAGTAACGAAAATTTTCGTTCCTTGGGCCTCATTAGCCGACGGGCCTTATAACCCGCAGGTACCTTATGTATGTGTAAAGTATTCGTATAGGCGAACACGATTTTGAAAACATTCACCTTCGAGGACTCCCAATCAGTCCAGTCTTGTCAGTCAAAGTAGTCCAAGTCACCATGGATTGCATAGGCAACGAGAATGTGATGATCTATGCACCCTCTATATATGCAACACTATAGACCAGTAGGAAGAGAAACTATCGTACAGACGCGGAGAGACCGTGTCCAAAGGATTCGTGAGCACCGAACGAAAGACGATTTGCTTGCCCTTCGTGTTTTTCATCGATCGGTATCGATCGGTATACAATACGGATTGCACATACCGTTGCAATGTCCTTTGCTCTTCAACGTTCACTTACGTGTATACGGATGACTTATGATACACGGAAGGGTAAACCCAACGTTGTGTGTCATTGTATCAGATCGTCGTTAGTGTTTCGTATGATTTACGTATGTAGGACACAGCGAGTAT
>OX632357.1:16786632-16821214 GCA_951751655.1 Ophion costatus | reverse complement strand
GTCAGCGGAGCCCTCGACCTCCGCAAGGCCCCTGCTAGGGCTCCGCCGAAAAAAAAACATCTTCATACCTCTCAATAAATGGGAACAATTATATCAATTTGCAATGGAATTAAGACATTGTTATGTACCTATATTTGTACGACTTTCACAAAAAAACATCACCATAAAACCACGTTTAGCGTATTTGAGCGCTCTGTAAAATATTTAGTGTTTCACAAGGGTTCCGTTGCCTAAAAAGTTTGCAAACCGATTATCTATACAAACAGCAAAGAACAAAAAATCTACAATAAAAATGAAGAAAATCATAAAATAACGAACTTTCGTTGGATTCCAACGATGCAAACTTCAACGCCGTGGAAATATTTCTAAGTCGTTTTTGTTTAATATTCGTTTGATTTTATTAATTCGTTTACATTTCTGTTTAATTACCGATATTGTCCAATGATGCTTTTACAAGTCGTTCTGGAGCCGTAGTTTTTTTTGCCACCCCAGGCAACATATATGTTGAATGAGCACGGACTTTCCGTGTACGTTGAGTGCGCCGAGCGTGCCATTAATCTGTCAGCACGAGTATCGAAGGGGGCGGTCGCTGGCGAGCGGGATAACACGCGTATTATAGCGGCACGCACCTTGAACCTCTCTCTCTCTCTCTCTCTCTCTCTCTCCCTTGGGGGAGAAAGATAGAGAGGAGTGAGAGAGCGTGAGAGAGGGTGGGAGGGAGAGAGAGAGATAAGGAAGGTGAGGAAGAGGGAGTGGGAGTGAGAGAGAGAGCGAGAGAGAGGGGGGGCCAGGGAGAGAGAGAGAAAGCTCTGACATCATACAATCACGCCTGTATACCAAATACAGGTGATAGAACATACATCCCCTTATACGCGCCTCCACTATCAAGTGCACACATACACACTTACATTCGTCGAGGTTTGTGTCTCGCGGGAGATGCGGGAGAACATGCAATGATCCAACACACCGAAGCATAGCTGATACATTCGTGTATACGTGTTTAATAATTGTCGTGGATTCAAACGGTAGCAACGACTTTAGCAAGGTTCTTATATATAGTTACACGTGTTTCGCCCGACTGCCATAATTTACTTCGTAACTTCGAGGCATTTGGCATGGCGGTAGTAAGTCTCCCGTCATTTGTGTTTATTAAGTTGTGCATGATGGAAACGAGTAGCCGCGATAGCCGCTGATCGTGCAGGGCACCGTGTGTGTATATTTAACGCCCGTTCGACGAAAAGGTGTCACGGTTTTATCATTCTCGTGGAAAACTGTCGGCCAACGAACTTCGAGGCCTTGTAACTCGCGATTATAGTCCCGTGGATCATCATGATTTGCAATTAGCCCCGCGCTATACGAAGTCCATATTTTCTTGATTCAAACCACGCCCGACGTTCCATCCGGTCGGTGATTGTCCTTTTTGTCTCGTGCACCGTGATTTCGCGTGCTCTTCACAGCAGGAAGTAGAACGATCAATTTATGTGTATTTTTTGTTTGGTGTTTTAGGTGAGTTATCAACGAAGTGTCCAGGTACTCGCACTCGAGGCGTTTTCTCGATGGTTCTCCATACACGACGAGCTCCGTATCGCGCAGGTACTTGTATACATGCACACGTTCACGTATTCCGCTATTTGCCAGAATGGTGGTCCACGCCTGCCGTTTAGCACTTCCGGTCCACAGTTGTACTTATGGAATCAAAGGCACGTGGGAGCCGCTCCGGAGGGCTCTTGCTTTTACGCTGACAATTCGATACGATGAATTTCGATTCGAACCGCTACTATGCTACAGAGGCAATATGAGAAAGGCAAAGGGTGACGGTACCAAACTTCTATCAAGAACCCACGATTCCTCCGAATTGTCCATTTACCATCTGTCGTTTTCCCGACACAGCTGGACGGGGTTAAAACGATGGACGAGTCATCACAGGATCAGGACCAAGGACTTGGTCGAACTTTGGTTTCGTGTCCTCCGCAGTCTAGGCTGCTCGTACATTCCGACTAAGTACTGACCCTTGTAAATGGCAGATGCCAATGATAATTGTAACAATGGCTGATAGAATCAAGTTCGGGTTTGCAAGCAGACTGTGAGAGGGTCCTATCAGACGCGACCCTACAGAACTCACGTAAATTCCAGCTGGATGTCGAAATTTCTAACAAGGAACATCACTTAACCCTACGCTGACGAACTGGATCATTTTGTCCGGGAAAAATTTCAAAACAAAATGCTCACCCAGAATTGGAAGTTTTCGATATCTTTTCACAACAATTCAATGTTACATTTACTTTCCCAATTTCCACTACCCAGACATATTAAAAAATGTTGAAAGTGATTTTTTCAATTTTCCGATTTTTTTCAATAATAAACGGCCGAAAGGTTCTTAATGGCAGGTGGATGAAGTAACTGCTATCCGGGTCAAATTGGCGCAGTGTGTGAAAATTGTGGCTGGATATAAGTGTGCCAACGAAGGGCGGGCCCTTAGGTCTGCCTTCGATGTTATTGAAACTCATACAGTACCGGACAAAACAAAGTACGCGCCCTTCAAAATTCAATATTGGTGCTATTATACTTACGAAAATAGTTAATGGAACCACAACTATTTCAACGATACTTTATAAGTTCACGTTTACATTTTCACTGAAACATCATAAAAAATGATCGAAAGCTGAACGAGAACAATTTCAACGCGAAGGATGCCAATTTTAGGCTGGACGAA
Organism: Ophion costatus; assembly: GCA_951751655.1. Lineage (NCBI taxonomy): Eukaryota > Metazoa > Arthropoda > Insecta > Hymenoptera > Ichneumonidae > Ophion > Ophion costatus. The sequence continues at coordinate 16,818,501 of OX632357.1, read as the reverse complement.
AAATAGTGCGCACCCAAAGAAACAAAGAAAATATGTCATCACATCGCACATCTAATATTTTGTGTGACCACCTTTTGCTTCGATAACAGCCTGTTCGTCGATATTGTCCCAGGTCTCCCGCAAAGCACCAAAAAGCTTTTCCTTGTTTGCTACGTCGCCCTTATTAACATTTTTGTCCAAAATAGACCACAGATTTTCAATAGGATTTAAATCTGGCGATTGTGCTGGCCAATCCAAAAATGTGATCTGCGACGAACAAAAAAAGGCCGATGATTTTCGAGCCGTATATTTATACAGGATCGTTGTCTTGTTGAAAGATGAATTCATCCTGCAGACCGATCTTTAGCAGTGATTCCTCCACATTTTCGTTTATGATATCAATGTAAACATCGGCGGTCATCATACCGTTGATTGGAACCAAATTTCCCGCTCCTGACCACGCAAAACACCCGCACACTAAAACACTTACCCCTCTGTGTTTGACAGTCTGGAATATTTTTTTCAAGAAGCTGTTCTCCCAGCTTAATCCAAACGCGTGATCGTCGTTTATGCCCAAATAAGTCAAAATTGCTCTCGTCACTCCAAACAACTTTTTTCCAAAACTAAATTGGCTTATTCGCGTATTTTTTTGCAAAGTCGAGGCGCTTGATTTTATTTGCTTTCCGAATCAGAGAGCGACGTCGTGCTAAACTATTTTTTAAGCCTGCTCCTCGAAGTCTCCTACGGACTGTTCGGTCGGAAATGTTCAGGCCTGTATTTTTGAGAATTACACGGCTAGTATTCCCCGCATTTTTCTTTACCTTCCTGATAATTTTGCGATCGTCAAATGCAGTTGTTTTTCTTTTTCTACCTCGTCCATTTTTATCAACGACTATAACTAATTCCATGAACTTCTCGCATATTTTTCTCACTGCACCTTCACTTATGTTATATTTTCGACCAATTTCTTTTTTAGAAATACCTTTTTTGGTCTTTAATTACCAGTTCTCGCACTTGAATTGCAATTTTCGGCATCGCGGATTTGTTGCTACCGTACCCGAACACTGGAAATCGATAACTGGCCGAAAAATCGTTGAATCTATATGTTTACATTCCGTTTGCCTTCTTAAGCTTCGTTGGGAGAAAATCGCTTTGTGGTCACTGATGAGAATATGTATATCTTAGGTGTGTACTTTTTTGTCCAGCATGTAACAGGCACTCTTCGCGCTGAAATCGTTCTCTTTCTGGTTTCGAACATTTGTAACAATGTTTCAACGGCAGCGTAAATGTAAAGCAATGAACTTTCATCATGACTGCTCAAGGTCTGGCTTATTGATGATATTTGGAATCAGAAAAGCACATAAATGGAAATTGAACGGTGCGTGCTTTTTTTGTCCGGTACTGTATATGTGATAAAACATTGGGCATTTTTAGACACATATTTTCTTCATTCGCAGAAAAACGGTTTTAAGGGAGACCACTTCTCAAAGAAAACAAGTTATCCCTTGATTCTTTTTTTTCATTACTGCCATACAGGATTTTGCATCACTCCACATTGAAAGGATTTTGGTTTTGTTTTCTTTGGAACGGTGGACTGTTTGTGGATGAAATAGCAAAATCACCCCTCGGCATACCTTTCTTCGAGGGTGGTTTCTCCTTAAAAAGCGCTTTTTCGCCGATAAAAATAAACACGTGCACGTGTCCAATAGTTTCCAATGCTTAATCACATCTATGAGTTTCAATAAAATCGAAGGCGGATACTTAAGTGATATTCCTTGCTGGCGATACATAACAGCAGGAATAGTACAAGTAGTAAGAACAGGTAGCAGCTCCGGGCACTCGATGAAAGGCCCCGGCGAAATCCATATCCAAACATACCCAAATGAACTTCGTTTCTTCGTCTCATCTCGGTTTCTCTATCTCCATATACTCGACATCAAAGCATGCTCTCCCATCATTGATCGGCTTTCCTCTCTACCGTTCTGCGAGCTTACCAGCCATGAGTCAAAAATCAAATTCGCCCGAATTTCTCGTAGGAAGCTATTCCAGTTTTTCATCCAGCTCAGTGGAGATGCAAGACATCCTGACTGTTCCATCAGTTTACTACAACTTCACCATTGGGTGAGCCAATGTCGCAAAAAGTAGGTTATGATCAGGCCGTGAAACAAGGAATACGTGATCCCACAAGTGATGGAACCTCCTGTCGCCAAAAGACTGTAATCAACTCGTACCCCCGGATGTAATAAGAGTAATCAGAATTTTCCCTTGTCTCGGCGCTTTTCCAGTTCGTCATCGTTCCGAGCAATCCTAAGGAGTTACCTAATTTGATACCGCTGACGTTAATCATCAGCGTCCTCTGCCTCTCCCTCCTTCGTTTTCTGGTCTAATTTCATTATAATCCTCGTGTAACGACGGAATGCAGTGATGTTACTATGAACTCATTTCCACCCGGATGCGGATTTATCTTGACAAATCATACTCATGACGTACCTGATCAAACAACGTCCATTCTTCCAGCCGAAAGTGCAGTTGAATTCACAAGTGTCATAAAAGGCGCATGCAATCAGAAAGTTGGCACAACACTAATCCTTCAACACTCTGGACCCTTGAGCCCCACGGTTGCACAACGAAAACAAAAGAAACGTTTTCTCAAAAGTACGTTGTTCCCATAACAGAACGCCGGCTTGCAGGTAATGGACAGTACATGGCAGCTCACACAAAAGTCCTATGACTCTAATTCATCACTTTTCCTCCACTCGTAGATCTTTTCTTAGCGATTCCAACTCTTGATTCGTCTCTTCGCGCACCTCCATGTCTTTCTATGGATCATATTTGTATGTGTGCGTGGGCGGGAATTAGTAGAACTCATTTCAGTGACTGACGAAATCGACGCCGCGAGCCATTCTCGCATCATCGCGACACCGTCCGCGTTGACACGCGCTCTATGACGACGTAACACACGAGAGTAGATCATCTTTGAAGATGGCAATTGTACGAATCAAGACGCAGAATCTCGAAAAAGTGTTTTTTTGTCAGCTGCACGTAGGTGTATCAGAGTTAATTATCCATTGGAAGTCTGAGCGAACGTCTCTTTAAACTCCCCTCTACCTCTCTCTTTTAGTGGGTTTTTTAATCTACTTGGTCTTTCGCAATTCCGCAAGTAATGAAACCAACGAACGTTTCATCGGGTCGTCCAACATCCAAGATGTGGGGCAAGCCTCTCGTAAAGAGTTCTTCACTTCTTTACCGAGGTCTGGCCAGAAGCAGCTAGCAGTCATTCATTATCCAGTCCCTCTCGTAGAGGGTTCAAGCTTATAGCCCTGCTTGGGTCTTGCTTGTCGTACACTATTCGACGTACCTCTTTTTTTCCTCTCGCTCTCTCGGCGAAGTGCAAGAGTGTATCGACTTCAACGTTAAATAAACGGTTGGTATTACCTTGCGGTATACACGTAGTGTGCATGGCGTAGCGTATGTGTAGATATAAGGACGCGAGTAATCTATTAATGGAATGCAGACGAGCACGGCGTACGGGAGAGTCGTCGGTTCGCGAGCTTCATTAATCTTTCTCGAAACTGATGTACGTTATAGCCGAGCTAAGTGTAGTATATACACGAGTTTAGTATACTACTATATTGAAGTCAGACGCTGCATCTCTCTTGCCCTCGCAATGTCTCTTTTCAACCCGCTTTTCATCTTTCTCTTTATGACGTATTTTCGGGTCGATCTTGCTTCGGAAGCTGCCACAGATCTTCGCTGATGTCAGACTACGCCCTCGTGCACCCCAAAGTAGCCCCTCTATTATCATGTGGCTTGGTACCGATACAGTTATCGTTACCATCAATTCTCATAAATTTCGAGGCAGGCTTCGTAAAAACTGTTAACGACTTTTAAAGAACCGCCGTGAGACTTTCTATAAATTGAGCGATACACGCGATAGCTCAGTGGAGCGAAGAATAACGGTGAATTTTTGTCTGATAAATGATTTTCCGATCCTGCCAAAATGAATGATGCCAAAAATGTCTCGAAAATGGCTTTCCTGCTATTTTGACGGGTGAATTTATGATTAAAATTAATTAATTGACAAAAGAAGACGCGACATTTTCTGAAGCGGCTATAAAAAGTGAGGGTAAAATGCCATAAATCTTTGGGGAAAAGATATGACAGTCATGCTGGAATAGGGTTGGCGATAGAATCAGCGTTGAATAAAGTAGGATAAAGGATTGCCGATACGTAGGCTAAGTCAAGATCCTCCAGGGATCCTCCAGGTCGTACACCTCCCTGGTCGCCCTTTCGTCCCCGCTCCCTATATTCCCATCTGCGAAACTCCTGTCCCGAGGAAACAGGAACCGTTGCGGTGTCAGCTGGTGTACATAGTCTACGGACGTACTTTTTTTCGTCTTACTCTCGTGTTTGCAGGTCGAATACACCGTAGTTGATTCACTTAGGTAAGGACTCGTTTGTACGGCGGGGGATTGTGGAAGCAACTCCAACTTTTGCCATTTCGTCGATCCTTCCGACAAGATTTAATATGAAATTGTATAACGCGCCTATATTAGTCGCTAGTTATACGGAAGGACCGGTTTCCACGCCACAAGCGGCGCCCGTTTGTACTAGCAACCCCGAACGACCTCATCGCCGAAGGCAAAGTACTAAAAGGCGAACCGGCCGGGTGTACACATTCGGGTGCCTGCAAGCCAAACTCATTGAACGCATCTCCTTCCACAACCGTGTTCCGGCAAACGCTGCTCTCCTGCAGTTGGTGTATCTTGCCATTTTTTTAAATTAAAACGAGAGAAGCGACTGGAAACTTGGAAGAAGCAAGAGCAAGTTGGATTCAGCGTTATAAAAGTGGGGTTGTCAGGGCGCGATCGCCTAACTTTCAAATGTACACCAAAATAGGGCCGCCTATCTGCAATAGCCGTATTGGATGCTCCGCAACGCCCGACTCACCGGCTGAAACGTATCCCTTTCGCTACGCCCACAGCCCACTTTTATGCAGGATGTTCGAAAACAGCCATGCATCTGTGATGAATGCGGCAATCAATGGAATTGCCCAGTGATATGGTGGTTCTGGCCTACACGTATATCCGTGCATCATATAGGTCCACGAAGGGTAAAAGAGCCAGGATGTTTCCAATGCACCAAGTATTTTCATCATTCATGCACCGCGTCAACATGTGGGAAATTTTAATGCGACGAGCATAAAATTGATCAAATTTACGTTTCGAGGTTAGCGTTTATCGTCCTGGATACGCGATTAATTTGATGACTTTGGAGAGAACATTAGGAGAATAATGAAAGACAAACGAATGACCGTATCGAACTGTTCCAATAGAGCCAAATGCATGGCAGATACGACCGGATGGTTTAAAGTCCCCCGCGGTAATCTCCTTCCGGAAAAATAATAAAGCATTTAATTTCCGTTCTCCGGGTATTTCGAGGACAAAGGCTCGTGGCTTCCGGCCCGTGGCGCACACGGGATCATCATATTATTAGTTCAGCAGGAAGTTATACAGGAATAAAGCCCCAGGGATCTTCGACTAGACTCGGCTGCTTCCTGGCTTCGGCAGGCGCTCCCCTGTACAGTCGTTTAAAGTCTTACACAATTTTACCCATCTGTATATCCCTAGCTATGGTCGATTAAGAAAGACGAGGTGACGTTTATTGCTTTATATCTTTCGATACTGTTACGTAGCGGGAATTGAGATGCTTCAACCGCTTGAATACAAAGGGAAGTTACCTACATTACTTCATCCGGCGAATCGGGTCGAATACGCCCCTCCGCTTGCCAACAGCTATATTAACACCCACATACATATATACGTATATATGTATTTCTTCATCGTCGTACACACATATAAGAACGATGACGCGTTATCTCATTTTTAGAACTTTCATCTCCGTTCCACGTTCTCCACCTTGACGTTTTTCTCATCACCTTTTCTTATTCTTTGCAGCCCCTTGCACAATTCCATGCTATGGCTGGAAGCTTCGAAGCCCTGTCATATATCTATGTATATACATGAGCACCGCGAAATATCGCCGTTCCCGTTCTCCACCCCTCAGCTTCACGATCCCCAACTTCTCGTCGTGTAGCGTCCTCGTTTCGTCGATCATGATTTATCGACGAGAGCTCTCCTATCCTCGCTCGGAGGAGCCCCGATGTTCGGGAATATCGCTGTAATCGTCTGCGGAAACTATCGTAACCACAGCTCACCTACATAAAGTATATTCCCATACGTAGTAGTTGATAGCAGTGGTGTTGGTACTCTCAGTCATTCGACGAGGAGTCTGTAGACTAGGTCTGGAGACAGTGTAATACGAATAGGGGCGTACAGGAACGAATCTCCAGTCATGAAACAATGTCTGATCCTTGCTACACGACTCTGAGGATGGAAGGATGAGACGGGGGAGGTACAAAGCACCGGGAATATTCTCGATTTCCATTCTATCGTGTATTACAGCGCGAAATGAACTTCTCTCAGACGTCTGTATGACTCGCTTTTTGTATCCGTGCAAGCATTCTCATACTTCGTCCCCATTGACTCGTTCCACTTTTACTGCAGCTATATATTTATCCGTACATCATCTTCTATGCCTTTGAATTCATGTACTTTGTATCGTGGCTCCTTTGAAGCTTGACTTGCCAGCGTATAGCAGACAAAACCGGGTGCTAGACGTCAGCCTCGGTCACGCCTTGACTGATGTTACCAGCAATCAGAGTATTGCTTCAGGATTATTGAGTTGTCGATTCAGCCGCCATGTACTGCGCGTCGATAATAATGATAGGGGTCAACGTCGGGAAATTTCTCGGCTTCGTTTCAGACGATGGGCTGCTCTTTTCCTTTTTCGATTGAGGCCTGGGCATGTCGGGGCATCGTGTGTCATACGAGGAGTGTGTGTCGATGCGCTACAAGTATTGGCTTCAAGTTTCACAATGTAAAAACAGTAGAAACGTTTCGTTATTGCCTCCCTTCCTCTTCTGACGTCCTTTCTGCCCATTGGAAAATTAAGGCTCGGGCATGAGTTTTATCGTTGCCAAACTACGCCGGAGGATTCGGCTGTTTGAGGAAAGCAGAGGATGGGGAAGAGATACTTCGGAGACTGGTACATCTTTCGGGTTCCAGTCCCTAGCCACAGCCTCGACTCTACGTTCTGCTTGACTGCCTTTTTCTTTGGCCTGCCTCCGTTGTGAAATTTACAGTGCGGCGTACATATTGGACGACGCCGTACATATGTGGAACGTATACGTAAACGACTCTGTTGAGGCCGATCAGCCTCATCCGGAAGGAACTATATTTCGATCGATAGTTTTATCGCGTGTACCTACGCGCGCCTCCGAATTGGAAAACTTTTATCCGGCAAATTAGTCGAAGGCAGTCGAAGTTTCCGCAAGAGGAACAAGCGTATAAGCAAAATCGAGATTACGTGGAGGCGGAGCAGATGGTACGAGTACCTTGAAAACCAAGCAAATCTTGGCAGGGACTGAGAGCGTGGAAGTTTTAATATTCCCCTGTTATTGTGGACGATGGTATTTCTGGCTGAAAATCATTTGAATCAATAACATAACGTGAATCGGTGATAAATTAACCCGTAGAGGTCACATTGGGTCCAGATGACCCAGGCAATTTTCGAGTTGTAGGTCCCAAGTTATGGTTCAAAATAAAATCTGTCGCCCTATCTGTTGTTGTTTGAAGGTACTACAATAACTTCTAATGGTTTTCGAGGACCTGCGTGTTATCAGAGCGTCGGTAGACATCGATTTGTACGGACGTTTTTTTTTCTGGCATCAACTAGACCCAGCGTGACCATAGTGTGCCAAAAGTGAAAAAAACATGTGCTAAGAAATTTGTTTTTCATCGTCAAAGTGTGCTAAACAACGGCAGTATCAGTGCACGGACTATTATATTTCTTTTAGGCAGAAAATAATTTTAGTTAAGTTAATACAGATACCATACAATTTGCGATCACGATCACGAGCAGGGATCAACAGAATTTTGAACAGAAATGTAGCCAGTTGTTGAGAAAAGAGTCAAATTGGCGAGCAGAAAACGATGCGGTATTCGTAAGCGAGGAAGCGATAGGAAGACCAAGTATAAATATCCGTCATGTCTGCGACATACGTGCGATGAACATCACACATATTTATGTACCGATTGCTCGGGACACGATTGATTTTTTCAAATTTCATATGTTTTTTACGTTTTTAAATGTTATACTTCATAAAATATATAGCTTTTCAAATTAAAAAACTTTTTTCACCTCAGTTCGCACCTTCAAAATTGATTTATCTTATTTCACGAGTTGCATTAAAATTGACAAATTCAATTTTTAAATAAATATACTTATTGAAAAGCTTGATATAATACTATTTTTCGTTTCTTAAAAGTATACTATTTCAATAGTAGAACCCAGGAAATTTTATAGCTTTATCTCAAAAATTGAAATCTTGAGGAATTTTTTAGTAAAAAAAAGTCAAATTTTGCAAAAAAAAACATCTTTCTCGCGTATTTTCAATATGAAAAATTTTAAATAGAAGAAAAAACTATTGGATTATAAAGAGGAAGTCTTAAACCTTATTCTCGCGCAAGATGTGAGTCAATAGATCAAAAAGAATGCAAATGGCAACTGTTTTTCTGCGTGGGGTCAACTGGACCCAGTGTGACCAATACGTAATTTTTAGGAGTTGTGACCACTACGGGTTAAATTGATCAGTAGTTCCGTGTGGAAATTCGGTGTTCAAATGACCACACTGCATGCGTGTTGGCTTAAGGAGGTACGATCATTACTACGAATCCAACTTTCGGATTTGAAATTTTTATATGATTTTAACGAATACTTCAGGCGTTTATTGCGAAAATTTGAGCTATTTTGACCGTTCAGTTGTTTCGCAATGAAACTGCAAAGTCGAGCACTTTGAGTTACCGAAGTACATCGTCTCATGGAGATGGTCAACCGGAAGTGCGGTGATCGTGGTTTTTCTGCTCACGTATCCAACTAAACCAATTGGAAAACTGAAATTCGATAGATTAGATGTAATAGATATTGTAAAAAATAAGAAAATCAATCTCCACCGTGTAGTTAAAGCACTACATCACAAGAAAGTTTCAATTTCCGGTGTAAAATGGTCGGAACGACGAAATAGCACCCACAGCCTTAGCAACGTCGCGAGTAACAGCTGATGCGTTTGGCGAACATAACCCAGCTTGGTTTTGAAATTAACTTGAATAGAAGCCGCCACAAAATATGCAAACAACAATTTATGGAGTTTTATGATTTATCACGTATCAATAATATGTATAATTATATTCTGCCTATCGTGTTAATTCCGCTGAGATAATTCAAGCCGATTTCTATAGGTTTCCGGCTGATTCGTTTTGTCTTTTTAGTCCGTTTTTATGGTGGATAAGTTAATATTAATATTACGAAGATTACTACCGAGCCGTTGATAATCTAATTTTTCAGTTTTTATTTTTCACGTGCAATAAATTTATCATTTACCACAACATTTGGCACACTATAATCGATAATATGAATCATCACCATAAGTGAACATCAATCAGAGCAGCTGTGGGTATAATAAATTTAGACTCTTTTTTGACCCCATGGAAGTGATCGTACCTCCTCAAGGCATGAGAGCTCATCTACTAAACGCATAGAATATTTCATAATATCAAAATAAAATAAAATACTTCACTGAGAGTTCTAGCTCGGAGATTTTGAATTATCATACGTCATTCCGAGAATACCTCCTGACATTTTTTTGTCGACGGAATAATTTCGCCCACATATGGAATCGAACCTCCTACCTTCCTGCTCATCTTCTGCCTATACTATACGTACATTGCCACTATCCTATCGCGCGCTTGTGGCATCTGAATGCTCAATATGGCATAACAGACACAAGTAGTTCCTATAGTTATAACTATAGGATTTATATATTTGTTGTGCCACATAAACCATATCAATTAATTCATGTCATTATGATAATTAGAGAGTATTATCAAATATCATGCTATATATCTTTTCGAACATAACCTATATGCATCTATATGGATATAGTTTTTCTGTCTTTCTGTACCCCCTCTCGATCGGGAGGGAGGGGAGGGGTTGAGAGAGAGTAAGAGGGCGAAAGGCAGCCCGAGAGAGGAATTATATGCCTGTTATATTAGGAGGATTATATTTAATCGATTATGATGATTAGTATGACATACATTATTTAGTCAAGCAATGTATACTGGTTTGCTCCTATAATTACAAAGTCTGGTAGTATTGGGGAAACCCCTACTAGGGAATCTACAACAATGAGCCTCAAAAGCCCTTTCTCGGTCTTCGTACCGAGACTATAGTTTCAGTCAAGTTACCTCCCCTGTCATTCTTCAATAGGGAGCCGGTGTGGCTATTTTCTGGGAATCTCTGTCAGGGAATCCAGAAATACGCTCTTGAGGCCCCGAATTATATTGGGGATGACCTGTCAATTTTCCCCACGGGAGGTAATTAGTTTTCAAAAAATTATCCTGGCTATGCAATACTTCAAATGAGTTTTTCCATCGTCGTAACCTAGACAAATCACTTGCACGTAACAGCGCTGTTCCTAAAGCTCATCTAAATCGTTACGCCCTTTTTCAAGATAAAATGTACAATTACACGATTATCGTGTATTCAATAGAATTGGATTTAAATCCGTAAGTGAGTTCCCCATGAAAATGTCCTTCAACAATCACGCGTAGATAACATAACCTAAGAAATTCGTGTATCTCATTGCTACGAATTTGCGAGTATCTCTTCATGTAGGACATTAATGCAGAAAATAAGTTCCCGTGCGCTTCTTGAACAAAGTACATTGTGCGGAACAAAATGTTGGCTGACATCTTCCGCACAGTTTAATACTGACGTATTCGGGCTCTGCGCGTGGCCACAGTACCACAGCGTCCCTCCAGAGGTCTCTGCTGTACTCTCCTTGGGCGTGACCTCGCCCGTTCGCGCGCGATTATTTAAATGAACGCTTTACCATAACTGCTCACACATTGTCTCGTCCCTTTCACGGGTGTGCAGGATCTTGCCCAGCGGCACGCCAGCTCCACTACAACATTTCAACGCGAGGACCGTTCGCTTTTATTTTAATGCCGTGTGCAATCTCCATACGTTTTACCTCGCTATTTTATTCGCTCTCTGCGGAGGCGTTGCAGAGAGCCACGTTGGGTTATCTCGTTTTTCAGCATATGCGTAACGCATAACGCACTTCCATCGCCAATTAAGAGGTGACTGCAATGGGTCGCCAACTTCTAAATCAGTTGAGTGAATTGGCAATGCGATTGAATTGGAACATTTGACTGATTACATATGCCATTTGAGACAATTACTTTTTTACTCATCTTTCGCGAAAATATAACTTTTCAGGTATCTTTCGTGCAAACATAACTTTTCAGCTATCTGTCGTGCAGAGATAACTTTTCGGTTATCTTTCGTGCACAGATAACTTGTCAGTTATCTTTCGTGCAAAGATAACTCTTTAGTTATCTTTTGTAGAAAGATAACTTTTCAGTTATCTTTTGTGAAAAGATAACTTATTCGTTATCTTTTGTGGAAAAATAACTTTTCAGTTATCTTTTGTGGAAAAATAACTTTTCAGTTATCTTTCGTGAACAGATCAGTTTTTAGATGTCTTCCATGAAAAGATAAGCTTTCAGTTACCCGTCATGAAAAGATAACTTTCCAGTTATCTTTGGTGCAAAGATAACATTTCAGTTATCTTTGGTGAAAAGATGACTTTTCAGTTATCTGAATATAAAAGATAACTTGTCAGTTATCTGAATATAAAAGATAACTTGTCAGTTATCTGAATATAAAAGATAAGTTTTTAGTTATCATTCGAGAACAGATTACGTTTCTGTTACCTTTCATGGAAAGATAACTTTTCAGTTATCTTTTGTGAGTAGATAACTTTCCAGTTATCTTTCGTGAACAAGTAACTTTTCGTTATCTTTCGTGTTCTGTCGCTTAATCGACCATGATGAAACTTCGTCTGGTGAGCCGAAAACCACGAAAATGAAGTTTGCATTGTTGGAATCTACAATGAAAATTGATTTTTCCGAATTGCTTTAATTTCTTTTGGCAACATTTTCCCATGATTATCCTTCAACCATTTTTAAGATGCTCATTCCGATCTTTATAATATAAATCGGTAAAAAAGTGTTTGTATAATAATAAAAAGGAAGGAAATGAAAATATATAATCAAATTATAGTTACGTTCGAACTATACAAAAGTCAACAAAATGGGAAACCTCTCTATGCAAATTCTTCCATAAATTTTACGTTATTTTCACCAATTATATTCTCGTTTCCTGCTCCCGGGTGGCATTTCGTTTCCTATACCTTGCACTCGATTATAAATATGGAAAAAGTTTTGTTCATCTCACAATGAAATCACTTGTCGTTTCACTTGTCGATTCAAGTCACGGCGATCCAAAATTTAGCAGCGTTCTCAAGGACCAAAGTATTGAAATTTATCGTTCTCTAGTGTGTTCGAGCTTTCGACAACGCGAATCTTATCATTCTAGAATTCAATGCAACGTAGCGAACTTGTTGCAATCAGGAAAACGCCATATCTGCCGCAATCACAAGACGATGACCGGGCTATGTGAACATGCATAGTAGACTCAACCGCGATTCCTGGGTCAAATTAAACAACCGAGCTGTGAAATCGCCGAAGATTCTAAGAGTCCAGATCCTTAATTTTGACGAACAAGGACTCGTAAGGATACCGTGCATTCCTCGTTGGGGTTTGGTTGCCAAAAAAGACGACACAACGTGGAAGGGCGAAAAAATACGAGCCACTGTAAAAACGAGAACGAGCGGAAAGCAGACTTCGTGGGAACGATATATACCGGAGAGTTGTATGCTCGAAACAAAGCCGCACAAACCTCGACGACCGCGAAACTTAACACCGCGAGGAATCTCCGGGTTGCCTGAGACCAACGACGAACGAGTGCAAACATTGCGAAGGAACCAACCTTCTCTACAATATATGTATGCTTATATATAAACGTTTAGGAGACGACGTCGCGCCGTCGCTGCAGACGCAACAGGAAAAAGCAAGGACGACTGTACGGGTGCGTGCGTGCGTGCGTGTGTGCGTGCGCGCGCGCGCGCGCGCGCGCGTGTGTGTGTGTGTGTGTGTGTGTGCGCGTGTGTGTGTGTGTGTGTGTGTGTGTGTGTGCGTGTGTGTGTGTGTGTGTGTGCGTGCGTGTGTGTGTGTGTGTGCGTGTGTGTGTGTGTGTGTGTGTGTGTGTGTGTGTGTGTGTGTGTGTTTGAGAGAGAGAGAGAGAGAGAGAGAAAACAGGGAACTATCTAGCAGGTAAATAAGGAGACGAAGAAGGATGATGAGCCCTCAGAGGGTCCCACGAAGGGCTCACCGCGGCGACGACGAAGTATCTCTCGCTAACTGGTTCGCTGCGCTTGAGGTATTTTGCAACAGGCCTTTTGCCCCTTCTGGATGGGCGGCGTTCCTCGTGTGGCACGCAGTCGATAAATTTCGCCTCGGGTCTACCGTGCCGAAGAACATCGCGTAGTCCACTTTACTCTGGCCCATTATCCTACTTTCTTTTTCCCCGCTCTTTTTCCTTCGCTTGCTCATAGAGGCGATAGGCCGTGCTATCGTGAACATTCGACCTACTTAGATTTTGGCAAATTTGTCTTTTCGTGACTTCCGTTGGGGACGAATTGTTCGTTTGAGGATCGTGACGCTTGTTTCGCCGAAACGCAGCACGCGAGGCATTCTTCGGGATCGGTTCGCGTCACGAAGGACTCGAGACCCGACGGTAGTTTCATACTTTACGTCATATCCGTCTGTATGCGTGTAACAGCAGAGCACCTCCTGCCCCCTTTAATGTTAACACTCTCGTCAAAAGGTGTGAGGTAAATCATAAAAAATAGCTTTTGATGCTTAAGTAGCTCCTAGGTAAAATGATCGCGGTCACATTAAAATAATTGGTTTTGGAAAAGAAGAAAACAACGGCTAGTGTGACGGGTGTTTTCCATAACTTGGACACTCTTTGGAGAATTTTATATATCCGATGTTGCCAATTATCAGTGTCCCTCAAAGGGTTGCATCTATGTGGCCTACCGAAAAATGAGAATTTTTTTTTAGAATAGTGGGGAAGTCTCCTTATATCGGATACATTTGTGTGAAATTGAAAAAGAAGCAAACAATTGCTAAGACCTTTAGATTTTACGATTTTATGATGTATATGTCATATACGACAAGATGCTAATCATTATTTTACCCGTTACGTTTGAATATGTTGAACTACATAGTGTTTTATAAAAAATGAAAGACATAGTTTTCGAAAAAGGTGCCTATAATCCAATATAAGAACCCAAACTCCATTTTTCTTATATCTGATATTAGGGGACTATTTTTATACAAAATAAAACAAAACGTTTGTTCTTTTAACTTTGTAATTATTATCAATCAGACTTTATGAGTTAATCTTTGATTAGGTAGGAACATTTTGGCACAAACGGATATTCAATATTAGGTTCGCTTAAGTATCCGATATTCAGATTTGACATGGTCGCTTCTCTTCCATTTTAATTACTGTCAAATAGAATCTATAAATGTTCTAACAGCAAAAAAATTGATGTGCAAAAAAAGAATTAAAACAGATCGTCTTGTATATTTACATATGTTATCTAAGTGTTACTACAGTTTGATAAATGTAAAATAATTATTTCTTAGTTAAAAAATTCCCTCAAAATTGCTTAATTTTTTTCCGTCTTAATGAATATCGCCCCTCAAAAATGTAGTGCCCGTACATTCCCTGTCAAACGTGAGTTTCGGTGAGAATTTTGAGTACGTTGCGATTCCATTAAAATCTGAAAATAATCAACCGTATTGAAGATGCTAAGAACATTGGTTTTGAATAATAAGAATGTCAAAAATGCATAAATAAACTGTTTAATCTAAAATTTGGTCGTATAATCTCCGGTAAACTTGATTTTTTGTGACATGGATTATGATATTTTGTTGAATACATATGAGTATTAAAAGAATTTTCTCTCTATTTCGAAAACACCGTTTTTGGAATTTTTCAAAGGCTATGACACTGTTCGTTCAATACCTCTGACACTCATTGAATTTGATATGGAACATTGCTCCGGAAACAGATTGAAAAATTGTGACTTTTAAACCATTTTTCAAATGAATGATTTTCAAGTGAGAAAAAATGCATACCTATTCAGAAAAATCTACGAATTCATGTTATAATATAAAAAAGTAGTTCACTGGACATTTGTTGGACAATTTTTTATTCAACAATTTACTTATAACTTATTTGCATGATTATTAAGAAATTGATGTTCCTGGAATCATCAGCGTGGTTTATTATCAAAACATTGTAATCTAATCGCGAAGTACTGAAAATTATCGCCGAAAATCACTTTTGGTAGGGAATGTACGGGCAATCGACGTAGAAAGCGGACCGGTTCTTTTGTTAGTTGTGATCAGATCGAGACGAAAATGAAAATCATACGCCATGCGAATTGAATAGCTTCGTTACCTCGCAACGTCATTCCCTGTCCGAAAGAGTACACGTTTGACACCGTTGAGGAGTACTTCATTGTTTTTCCCCCTCCTAACGGTGATACGAAACTTCAATGGGGGGCTCCCTTCGTTCTCTGCGTGCTCCGATTATTGTCATTTTCTAAAAGCTCCCCCAATGTTCATTTTCGGAACGTCGAGGAATACCGCGATATTTCGTAAAATGCATTTACGTCTCTACGTGTGCATTTCCTTTCTCCGCTTTCCGGAAAATCGGACGAAATTGAAACACGTTCCCCTTAATCTACGTCGGACAATGGAGTCGTGATAGCGTTAACTGTACGAACTCGAGGATGCATCGTGTGTCCCGGGGCTTTTCGAGCTTGATATGGTCGTCCGCCCGGGTCTGTTCGCATCATATCGACGTACAACCCGTGTACTGTATCCGGTTACCGCGGTTCCTCAGTCCGAAAAGTATTCTCATTTCTATCGGCCACATACTCACCCCCTTCGGTGTCATTCTCTCTTTCGCCTTGCTCTGTTAATATGAACGTTTGCGTTCCACATGTATGAAGGAGATTACAGGCATTATTTAGAAACGTGCTAAAGTTTTACAGACAACGGTTTACAAAAATTGCATTTATTATTACTCTGTGCGAAATAGGCCATGGAGTTCGCTAACAATGATAGCATCATAAAAAATAGCACGTACAGTAGGATGTTCAATTGGAAAAAAAGTATGCGACCTCAGGCTCTCTTGGAGGGTCTTTGAAATCAAGAATTCTTGATGTTGCAGGCATTGAAATGATGAAAGATGATTGCATGAAAGTGATCGCCATTTATTTTAGTTTCAGCCTATTTTTGATCATCGTCCGGTGTCGCGTTAAGGGGCTATGCCTAGTCGTGAAAGTCGAAAAATCACTTTTTTTCAAAACCAATATATTTCGACAGTATATCATTTTGTAAATGTTCCGCGAACATTTCAAGGTAATCGGATCAAAAATGACAGATTTCTTTAAGAAACTTTAAGCTCTTTTTTTCTCGAATGTCCGTTTTCGAAGTTGGTGAGAAAAATATCTCAACAACTTCTACATCGATCTTTCTCAAATTTTTAGGACTTTTTGTACGTGCAAAAATATAGTATTTGATCGAAGGGTGTTTTTCCGAGGTATACTTTCGATTTGATGGACGAAAAATTGCCATTTTTATTTCTCAAAAATCAAGACTCACAAGAAAATCGTTTCTGGTGTCCCCCCTCCGATTATCGTGAATTTTTGGACATGTTATTTTTCATCGAAATCTAAAAGACGCGTGTTTTTACCGTCGGAAAAACAGTTTAAAGGAGTGAAATTCCCCCTCAACGTTGGACACCCTCAGAGGGACTTTTGCAGTTTGGTATATCTCTAATTAAGACATTCATATGAAACCTATTCGAGAGTAATGCTTTTGGCGAATAATAAAAAAATGCGCTAAATATCTTATTTTTTATTATTAACATTTTTTTACTAATTATTTTTTATTATTAATATTTTAATATCTTATATTTTCGTATAAATTGAGCATCGCGGTTTTCTAGAACAAAAAAAACAGCTGTTTTCAACTGCTACAACTAGGCAGAACCCGCTGGATAACTTTTCTGGATGCCAAATGGATAATTTATTATTATGGTCATTTTCAATTAAAAGAAAGACGAAAAATATCCAGAATATTCCTAATGGACCTGTACTTCACTCGAGTGCCCACGCTTGCAGACTTTCTTTGTGCTTTTAGCCACGTGGAAAATCGTTCACCCTGCTTTTCAGTATAGCGCGGGCTTTGGACTCTTTTTTTCCATTTCGGAACTGTACAATCGCAGGATGAGGCGCCATACCGGAACGGCACATTTTTGCACGTTTCACACGAGAAAGAGAGGGAGAGGAGAGCGCGATGGGGATAGACGAATCTCGCCGAAACTATAATTAGTCGCATATACGTGAGTCGTATATATATTTATGCCCGTTTTGCTTGTTCGTTGCTCATTCTCGGTCCGTTTGTCGGCGAGTGAGAAAGAGGATCGCTTCGTTAATTTGCGGATCACACCGAGCCTCGTGCCGCTATAACGTTCGCGTCAAAGTCTCGTACGTTTTATCGGCGAACCTAATTACGTGAGTGTGCGAAAGAGAAGAGTCCCTGTGAACGATTTTTAAACCGTAACGCCGAGAAGGCGCTATAATACAGGTAAATCCAGTCGTTTGAATACATTGGTGGAAAGGGCTGGTGTGACCTGAACTTTACTTTAAATTCTAAGCCGATGTCCACTAACTTTACGTTTTTTTTTTCTTCAAAAGATATATTTTTGGAATCGTTAATTATATATGTTCACCAGAAAATTAGCTTAGAATCGAATGATTGTCTAATATATTCAGGGTACTAAAAAATAAATCGATGGTTCGGAAAAAAAGTGTAATATCATATTTAGTGCGCATCATTTCCTCGCCCTAAGGGAGGACACTACTGTGACGGACCTAAAAAACGTCGTTTTTTATTTTTACGTCTACGAGATTACTTATTCGGGATTTTGACAAAAACGTATTTTATTAAGCATTGAACTAATTTCGTGTCAATTTTTATTTTTTACAAATTTGAAATTAACAACGCTATTAAGGTCTAATAGAATAACCTCTGTATAAGGAATGCGGTCCAACGGCTCGGTCGATAACTTGACAATGGTTGGTTTGAAAAATAAAAATAGACAAGTTTTATCATCTATATAAATCGTCTGTAACTTGGTCAATTTTCAATATGTCAACTTGATTTTGTTTTCACATGAATATGCATACCTTGAGAAAATGCAAGGAAAAATCGTCTGTTCCCATTTAATGCGAGATTATTTTGAAAAACCTGCTTTATTCTAATTAAAAAAAATTAATTGAGCCAACCGAACGAGTATCAGGAAAATAGATCTCAAATTTGGAAAGGTAAATAAAATTCATTCCGGAAGACCTTTTTGCAATAAACTCCCGGCTACTATTTTTTTTGCGAATTTCGATCTACACGAAAATAGGTATTACTGATTTTGCATTAAATTTATAATACTCGTGAGACAAAATTAAGTGAGTGAACCGGAGCATCCGGGAAATTATCCTGGAGTTCATAAATAAGCTCAATCAAATTCTTCCGCGCGACCTGTTTCGGCTAAATCGCCAACGCTAGAAAAAAAAACCAATTACTCACCATTATCTTCCGAATTGTGGATAAAAATGTGTGTACGTAAAAAGCGTCAGCTGGCCTCACCTAACAACGAACGCCTGCGTGTATCAAATACGTACGAGGGACTCCCGTTAATAGGGAATATCACAAATTGAACGAGCATCCATAATAGTTCTCGTAATTACCGATTCGAAGGATTATGCGCTTGGGTCGAGGGCACCCGCTCGACCTGCTACACTCCGATAATCCGGGAATTAATCCGGACTACACATTGAGCCTCAACTACACGTGCGAAGCACACTTCTAATACGTTATATATGTAGACGGGAAGAGTTTTCGTATTATACGAGAGATTGATTGCGATGCGAGTGGACGCGAGCAATTTTCGGCGCATAATACGAGCAGGCTTAGAAATTAATTATTAAAATTCCTTCCCGCTTGGTGCACACCACACGCGTGACAAATGCGGCTGTGAGGAACGGAGCGGTGGCTCAATGCGAGTGAATATTACGTATACACGAATTCAATATTTGTCGATTCATTTTATCGACTGTTGACTGATATCGTGCTTTTTATTTTTTATAAATAGATACTCCAAATAAAAATGCAAGTGTTTCATGACTGGCTCTTGATTGTTTTCGAGCAAATAATAAGAAAAATCGTGGTCGACGATAGCAGGGAGCACGCGATGAATTTTCGAGGTTATAGCTCCTGTTTTCGACCTGTCAAAAAACAAACTGTTCCGGAAGGAGGCGAGCGCGGTCGGTAAAAACGATCGATGCGAGCTGCGCGCCGCCAGTGAGAAAACAGATGAACTAAATTGTCAGTCTGGTAGACAATATTTTGAGCTTTGTTGAAAGAGCTTTGAAATGTCTTTTCTCCGACATGTGTTCACGAAAACAGGTGGGAACAAAGCTTAAAATGTGTTCTTTTTCACTGTCGACAGCATGGTTCTCGCCAAATTACCGAAAATGCGATGCAATGGCTAATAATTCACAGTTTTTCGCATGGTAACCACAAACTGTAAAAAAAAAATCGAAATTTTGGGAAATAGCGGAAGCCATGCTCTCGGAGTAAGCGTCCTGCATGCACATAACAAATTTCATTTCAACTGCTTCCGTTTGGAAGAATTCCCATTTAAAAGTTTCGAAGCGGTCGAAGGCGTGTGGCATTCAATAAATTACTTTTATTGAATTATTTGTATAATATTCTAGGCTAACTGTACTGATAGATAGGTAGGAAATATTTTTTAAATTCTTTTGAACAAGTAATCATAACTCAGGTACCAAATGGGAAATATTTTTTGAAAAATTCTTAAAAGGTCTTAAGGCCTGCTATAAGGGGTTGCAAGGTTATCCATTAATTACGCGGCACCCTGTATATAATTATAATTCATTACAGTTCATATAAATTCCAATTTATGTCTATTCAAGTATAGTTATTAGTATATAATTAATACCTCTTAAACATACGAAAATTGCAGTCTCGCTGAAGTTGCGTTTTTCATTATTGGACTTCGTTTTTCTCCCGCATCCACTGTAACTTAGTTGAACTGATTTCGAAATTATTGCTGGGATCAGTTGAGGAATATCATTTTTGAAGGCCTTCGAACCGACGATCAAGGACGTGAACAAAGTGTTCTACGAAAGAAAGATGTTTTAAATTTCAGTTGTATATGTATAGTTCACATAAAAAAATTTTAGACAGTCTATCATGCAATCATTAAATACATATAACTCTAAACAAGTATACTTACCAGAGCATCTTTTCGGTCTCTGTCGTTGTTTATTTCTGCATCGAATTGGAGAAAGTCATCCAAATCAGTGATGGGAAGAGGTGATGCTATCTTTTCTCGTGCCGTAGAAATTTTTTGCATCGGGCCAACCGACGAGAAATCCATATTGATTTTCACGTCGTTGACTTTTTTATCCAAATCGTATAAGATACTGCGTTTCGCGGAGTCAATTTTACGCGTTAAATTTATCTCCAGTTCGTCGAATTTTTTATCGATGTGCTGCTTCAATAAATCTGGGAATAAAATAAGCAATTCAAAAATATTGTTTGACAGTATTCTATTTAGCCTATATTATAGTATTCTATTTAGCTCTATATTATACCAACGGCAGAATCCTCTCCTTGCATCTGTTCTCGTTGGTTATTATTGGCATCTTCAACGTTTTGTGATCCGATCAATTCGTCAATCGTGTTCTCTATTCAATGAAAAAAGTCATATATTTTTTAAATTATCTATGCAAACAAATAAAATTATCAACATAAATACTCAAAAGATTACAATGCATCTTTTGAACGATCAATTATATAACATACCACAGAAGCTTGTTATCTGCAAATCCCCATCTAAATTTGACAACGTATAATTCATGGCCAAGGCTTTTGTTATCCTTTGTTCCGACAAAACCGACATTGTTGAGTTGGTTTCTGTATCCGTGCCCGGTACCTGTTCGAAAGGTTCCATGGACCGCCGCAAACGCCGAATATCTTAATCGTAACTTCCTGATAGTGAAAGGATATCAATAGAAGTTTACAATTATTAATAACCTGGATTGTTTTTTGAAATCGTGACCCATTACGAAATGATGTGATACTTACGAGCTTCGTTGATAATTTGCATGACAGCATAATTGACCCACTTATCCTCAAGCTCTTTCTGTTCTTTGATCCACTTGATAATTTTTCCATAGGTGGATTTGTTTGGATATTGACAGAAAAGTTTGGCATCCGATGACGACACCCATGAGCGTGTCACTAAATCGATTATCAGCAAATCATTGTCATCTTTTTCGTCGAACTCGATTATTAAGAAGCGAGTTTTTCAATAGAAACTATCCATCCTGAAATTGAATCAAACATTATAAACTCACGCACAATCAGAACTTCTAAAAGATATTTTGGAAAATCAAGGTTCTCACTTTTTTTCTTCCTTGAAGGGCTGAAACTTTTCGTAGCACGACGGAAAGAAGCGTCAATCGTGCAGTTGTGCGGCCGAACAGAGGAACAGATCGATTCCATGTCTCGTGTGACTCTGAAGAATCACCGATGCTTATACGCACGTATATCTCCACCAAATATCCTTCGACCGCAGCCGCGAAAATCGTCTAAAAAGTGTAGGTCGGGCGCACACTGGGCAAGCATCGGGGCCCAACGATATTGCGGCTCTTTGCGCAACGTTGTTGCACAGAGTTCGGTTACAAATAGAAAATTGAATGTAGAATATCGCTAAAAATATCGGAATAAGAGTCATCCCGAATACTGAGGATCAACCGATCACTATATTATTATTACATGAAACTACACCCATAGTCAAATAGGAAAAACTCACTTTTTTAGTTTTTATTTTTAAACACTTAAATTAGCAATGTAGTGCAGTTACTACATAACGGCAATCGCCGGCCACTATCTCGATGCACTTTGCATATACATCTGCCATCGATACAGTACTTATTTTACGCGACACTTCTTGAATTTGAATTATCCCAAACTTTTTAGATGCATCCGGCAAATCCGTTAACGTGATATTATAATACGCGTTCGCGTTTACCTACAGCGCCTCGACTTCAACTGACATCTTCTCGTAGAGCCGAAACAACAAAATTATTGTGGCGGCAAAGGTGGGGGGCGGGGGCGGTTCTTTAGGCAGTGGTGAGAGATTCATTGCGTTTAAAGTTCGACAAAATAGGCGACAGAATGGTGATTAGGATTGGACCACGCTTGGGACGACCGTTGAGCACCAACTGTCAGTTGCCATTTAGAAGCTGATGTCGGCCCAGGGTCGGGAATTTACTGTATGCCGATGCTCGCATTGATGTTTCGATCGACCATGAAAAGCAGTATCGGTCTAAGATCAGGACAAATCATGGCCGCAACGATCGGTTGCCGTTCAGAACCAATGTTGGTCCAGTGTTGGCATTTTTGCTGCTCGCCAATGCTGCATCCGGACATAGGCTCAACCATGACAAACAGCATCGGCCTAGTATCGGGATAAATCATGGCCGCCAACGTTCGGTTGCCATTCAGAAGCCGATATTGGTCCAGCATTAGAATTTCGCTGCTTGCCAATGCTGAATCCAAACGTAGGCTCGGAAACGACAAACAGCGTCGGGACCAGCATTGGGACGAATATCGGTTACCATCGGTCGGTTACCACTTACGCACCAACATTGGCCGAAAATTGGTAGATGGCTGGGTAGCGGTGTTCAATCCAAATTATACGTTAAGTACTGGTAATTACTATAGGTTCAGGTTTGGGGCTAATGTTGGGCACCAACCGTCGGTTGACCGGCACCATGCCAGACATCGGTCATGTTGTGATAATCGGCAATATTTTCATGGGATTGTACGTTTTTGCTACTCCGGAATTGATGTTCGTTTCATTGAGCACTTTCCGGTCGTATCTGGAAGATGTTCATTTCCCGTGGAACGCAGAAACAAACACGTGCATCAACTTCGATCAACCGCTTTTTTTTACGGCACAGGCTACCCATCTCGTGCCTCGAAGGAGCCATTTTTCGAGGCTACCGGAACCGAAAGTGCCTATGAAAAAAAACTGAGTAGGTTTCGAGATTACTTCTACTTCAACCAGGGGGACCCATGTTCATTTAATATCCAGGAACAATTTTCGGAAAACCAGCCGAGCGGAATGAAAACTCGGGATATACCGAACGTGAATTGTCGATTAAGTCAATTGGCAGCCTCGCGCGGACGAGTAGGAATGTATCGTATATCTCGAGGGTGTATACCCTTGCGATTAAATTACCCGCGCCATCTCTATGGAAAGCGGCAACAGTAGGGGGGGAAAAGCACACAACGAATAACCGATATATACATAATACGTGGGCGCTGCTAAGAAACGTCACATGTACGTGTGTTCACGACTGAGAGCTTTCGCCTAGACGGTTGCGTTACCGGAAATCAAACGGGATCGTGTGAACTTTCTATATTTGCAATTGAAATAAGAAAACGCTTTCTCGATCATTCGCATAGCTTATTTATCAAGTGGGGTGAACGGTCCTCCGTAAATTGCGAACCTAGCGTGGGCACTATAGAAATGCTAAAAATACCTAACGGCAGTAGTATTTACCCTTCGATGCGTATTGAAGTCTGCATCGTTGGAACGCAACGAGAATTTTGGTTTCTTACTTTTGTTATCAACCAGAAGATTCTTTTTTGAATTCGGTTTGTAAACCTTGGAAAAATCTTATAAAACAGTGATATTGTTGCCTAAAAGTGTTAGAGCATTAGTTGGATAGCAAGTTGGCGATGCAACTTACGAACCTAGCGTGACAACTATAGAAATGCAATATACCCTTCGGCGCGATAGCCTTGAAAAAAAATTTATCACCCAAAAGACTATTTCTTGCACATGTCGCACATCACACAAAAATAATGGTCGTTGCCTAAGAGTGTCAAGAAATGAGTTGGATGATGGCAAGTTTGTGGTGCAAGTAACGAAGCTTGTCTGGGAACTATAGGAAAGCCAAGGATACTGAACCACTGCAGTCTTTACTGTTCGATGCAATGGTCTTGAAGTTGGCATCGTTAAAACGCAACGAAAATTCTTCTCTTTTACTTTTGTTATCACCCGAAATATTTTTTTTGCACATTTGGATAGTGGATGCTAAAAAAATCCTTAAAGAAGTGATGCTTGTTGTCTAAAAGTATACAAAAATGACTCGGATGATAGCAAGTTGGTGATCCAAATTACAAAGCTTGTCTGGGAACTATAGAAATGTCAAAGATACTGAACCACTGTAGCTTTTTCCCTTTGATGCGATGGTCTTGACATTGGCATCATTGAAACGCAATCAAGTCTTCTCTTTTTACTTCCGTTATCATCTGAGAATTTTTTTTTGCCAACTTGGGTTGTCGACCTTCGAAAAAAATCCTAAAAGCGATGCTCGTAGCCTAAAATGTCGAAAATATTATTGGATGATAGCAAGTTGGTGATGCAAATTACAATGGTCATGATGTTTGCATCGTAGAAATGCAACAAAATTCCCTCTTTTAATTTCGTTATCACACAATGATTTTTTTTTCACATTTACGTAATGGACCCTAAATTCCTCTTTTAATTTCATTGTCCCCCAATGATTTTTTTGCACATTTACCCAATGGACCCTATTTTCTAGGAAAAAGCCTTTAAGAAGTGATGCTCCTAACCTAAAAGTGCAAAAAAATTAGTTGGATAATGACGGTGCGAAAAAAAACACTTTTTTCAACTTTAAGTTGTGGGGTTTAGAAAAAATCCTAAAAAACGAGCTGCTCGTAGTAAAAAATGTGTTGGATGATGACAAGAATAATCGTGAATTCTCGCTACATTCCAATGATGCAAATTTTACCATTATTCGATGCAACTACCGCGTGACTTTTTTGGTTTTCATCTTCTTCTCCTTTTGACACTCTTCATTTCGGTACGTATTGCCCTCTCTCTTTCTTCGTTTATTTCTCACGCCCTATTCGGGACTCGCCACGATAATACCCACAGAGAACTCGCACGCGCGGTTCTCGCGTAATTAAAGTGAGATACCGCATAAAACGTTTCCGCTCGCTACCCACGTCGTGTAGCCATTAAAATAGGTCTTTCTTAAACGTTTTTTTCCCTTCTTTACTACTACGGTACGTGTGCGTTAGCGTACCAAGAGAGGGCCTTGACGGGAGCAAAGGTACAGAAACGGGCTGCAGAAGACTGCCGACAAAAGAGGCACGCTCTGCTCGGAAAGAGGAAGAGCAAAATGTACGGTATATAAGAGCAAAGCCGCCCCGCCGATGGGCCTCACGAGACTCTTCGTTCACGCGAATAACACCGACGAGAAATCATTCATCCACCCGTGTATATATATATATACACATGGAGACATATATTTCATGCCGAATTTGCGCCAAGGTCGAACCTCACTCTCTTCGACCATCAGTAACTAAGGTCTCGGTTATTCAGTAATGGTTCACAAAGAGCAGAGGAAACATGACACGAATTTGTGCAATAGCGGCTACATACGTCTCAGTGCAATTTTTGGTTATTCTTTAAATGAGTGACTTTTCCGAAAAATAAGACCGGCATTTTTTTGTTGCTGTTTTCTCATTTGTTGGGTTATAAATGATGATATTCAGACGGGGGAAGCTGAAATTCACGCCTCCTCCGCTCCCATAAAAAGTTATGGGATTTTGAAGGCCGCCGAAACATGTGATAAAACAGGGCATTTTTTAACATTTCGACGCCTATATTGGGTTTGTTGGGGTCTGCTCGTAATTTTTTATTATAATTATTTATTCCTCGTAATAATTCTATTTTGCTCGTAATAATTCTTTTTTGCTAGTAAAAATGTTGTTATTGAAAAATGTCAGATTCCCCCGGCTAAATATCTTCATTTATAACCCAAAAAATGAGAAAAGAGGAAGAAAATGCTAGGCTCATTTTTCAGAAAGGTCACTTATCTAAAGAATTACCCATTTTTTGTTTTCGTGAAATGGTCGACCGATTTGCATGAGCTTTGGGCCCAAAAAGGAGGTCGATTTTCTATTTTTTTTCTGATCAGAGTGTTGGGATGAAGGCGTCAGGATTTTACAAACAATTAATAATCAGTCTTACCAAGTATGATTTTTTTTCATAGAAAAATATCGGAAACAATTCAGTTATAATTATTTAGCCAAAGTGCCGCAGTTGCTTCATAGCCAACATTTTTCTAAAAGTCTCTTCCGACTAGCGAATGTGTACGAATGTTGCTTTAAAATAATTTTGGTCGATTACGATGTCAATTTGGGCGTTCTGAATGACCCTTTGAATTAACAGGCGCTTATTTATGCATCGCATATTAAACTGGCATTGAATTCAACGAGTCCTCATTGAGTGCCGCGCGCTTTTAATCAGCTTCCACTCAATCGTTACTACGTTCTCGTTACGTATTACCGATACTGAATTAATATTCTCTAGCTCCGAGGGTATCGAGTTTTTCATGTAACTCGAAGTGTTCCACGATCGATCCTCAAGCAATTTCCAGAACTTTTTCATTCACCTTCTGCTCAATTTCGTATCTCAATACGGAACCTTCGAAAACTTTCATTAAAAGAGATACACTCGTCGATGAACACGACGTGAAGATCTCACGATATTGAAGTTTGCATCGTTAGAATTCAGCGGAAATTTTTGTTCATTTTTTTATTTCTTTATCCTTATTATCATCCAAAATCTTCTCTTGAAACTTTCGGTCCCAGGTCGCTAACGAGGATCCTATAAAACGTTTGGATGATTTTCGTAGCCCAAATTTACAAAAGACAATGTTAGGTACGAATTTTTCGTTGCGTTCCAACGATGCAAACATCAATATCATCAGATCTCGAATCACTACATTTGGGTCTCATCAATCGAGTATATCGAGTGCGTAATTTAGCCGAGCTTCAAAATATTTCAAACAGAACCGTGTCGAGGAATATTATAATTATTGGAAGATCTTGTAGCCCAAATCCAATATACGTTACGTCAATCGTGATTATTAATATTCCACACGGTTCCGTAGTTTCGATATAGTTCAGTTTGCATACCGGGAGTAATTGGGGTTAGCCAGTAAGGCCTCTCGTGTGCAACGGGGCACGAGTTCACTAGGTACCCATCCTCCCTCCTGCTTGCGTTGAATTCCGGAACACTGACCAAATCTCGCTAATGAGATACTTCGATGTATACGCTGATATACATTTAGATTCTGTATGCATAATATCTTATTAAAAACCTCCTCTGGCCTATTTGTAATGAACCGAAGCAATGACGTTTCACGTGTTCATTGTTTCTCTTTAGTGTCCATTCTTCTTTGGTGCTTGGTGACTCTCACAACTGGCTTCATCAGCCTAGAGAGCTTGATGCCCAGTGGAAAAAAGGCTCGCAAGGAGCTATATTCTATTTCCGATTCTACTATAAGAATAGAAGTGTCTCGGGAATAGCAATTCGTTAATTAGGATTAACAGAGGCGGAGGGCCTAACATGCATGCGATCAATAAAACTCGTGTGCAATATGCGAGAGTACTCACGCTCGATTCTTTTCCACCCAATCGCCAGGAGCAGGCCTTCCCGTGCAGAACTTATCGTAGGAATCCAATTGGATTTCCATACTCGTCCATGGTTAGTGATAGGGATCCATTACGATGACCCATACTTTTGCTGTAGGGATCCCCATGCTTTCAGCATAGGGAACCAATGCAACGACGCATTGGGTTGACCCCATGTAGACTCTCTTCGTCCAGCGTCCCTATCAAATCCCTCTAGGCATGCGCTAGAATCTGGGAAGACCCGAACAACTTTGTCCACGGGTTTTGCGCTTCCTTTCGCACAACTTTCGACAACAAACGGGACCTGAGAGCGCAAGGATGCGAGAGCAAAACTGCCGGTGAGACGAAAGAAGGCTGCGAAAGAACGTCGCCAATTTATTCGCGAGGCGTCTGATATGCTTGATTAAACGTCTACCCGCGTACTTGGATAATGAAGTATCAGGCATTAGGACGTCGGAGCAAATAAGGAAAATAAAAACGGGCCTCGCGTTTCTATTTAATTGCCACCTCGGCGGGTCCTCTCTGCCGCGACGAGATTCGAGCTCGGTAAAGTATAAACAAGAAAACTCGTCGAGAATCTACTGATGAAAAGTGCTGCTAATACAAGCAGGCCAGCATAAAATATACACGAAGACGAGGATGACGTCGACGGGCGACCCTCCCCTCCCCCGTCTCTCTCTTTCTCTTCGAGAAGCAAAGTGAAAGTAGAAAAAAACCCAAAAGTGAGGGTCAAGGCAGAGAATAATATTCCTCGGCGTTCCTACTCGCAGTTAAACGAGAAAACGAGCCCGACACGCAAACTCTCGTCGTTCTTGGTGAACGAGAAAATTAATTCGGCGGCGTCTCTCCGCCATCCACCGCACCCTAGCTCAGTGCGCGCTTCCCCGAATGAGACTTCGAGTGTAAGTAAACGCAGAAATGGATGAAAGAGAGAGAGAGAGAGAGAGAGAGAGAGAGAGAGAGAGAGAGAGAGTCACCGTTCGGTATTAATTAAAAGTTCCGAAACACCATGAACGCGACCGGCAACAGCAGCAACACCTTCGCACCCCTTCGCGCACTTGCACCCCCAAGAGGGAGTGCAGGCTTTCCCTCTCACGCGGTTGATTATGATTCGTGATACTGTAATGAGAGTGGTGCTCGGAGTTCGCATATATTCGTATACCGCGAAAAGAACTTTTTTTGCGAGCTCTTTCCCTGCGATGGAACAAAAAACGAAAGCCAACGACGCGACGATCGGTGAAGGTGAAACGCCTCACCACTCAGGAGCCACCGTATTCAAGTTTGTCGTAATCATTATCATTTATCTGCTATCATTGAAACTACATAGGGTATGGTGCCCAATTATGGCACTTTAAGCTCAATTATTGGCACTAGAAGGGCCCAATTATTGGCACTTCAAGGGCCTAGTTATTGGCTGTTCAAGGATAACTGTGCAGGTAGGGGAGAAATGGCAATAATTGTTGGGGTGCTAAAATAAGGTCACTTTACCCTATGTTTGTTGAGGTAGGCTGAGTATAGGGGTCTGAGTTAGCTGACTGTTACACGAAACTAACCCTACCCCCAGTCCACTGCTACTGTGTGTTGTAGAGTGAGGAGCTGCGACATGCTGAATACGTGTCAGCGGTTGCAAAATGCCCTCTCCCCACCCAACTCCAATCTTGTTATTAATTTGAAAATTACATTACCTCAATGTATCAATATTTTTTGAAAACTAATCAAAACCAACTCTTATTATATACATGTACCTGTTTGCCTATTACCGAAAAGTCTGATTGCATTTTCAATGCCATAAAATATTTGCACTTTGTGTAATACCTGTAGATTTTTAATCGTTTCATCGACCCCTAAGATTCGTTGAAAGCTGGAGAGGGCGAGAGTGAGCAAGGCAGAGAGAGAGGGAGAGAGGGAGAGAGAGAGAGAGAGAGAGAGAGAGAGAGAGAAAGGAAAGCGTAAAGGGCAATCACCAAGAGAGCTTACCCTCGGCTTCTAACGTTCTTTTCAGCAGGCCACGAACGATTCGCCGCATGTATACGTTCCGCACCCTTCGTTGACTCGTTTCGTTCCATATAGTCCGGTAAAAGAGACGAAAGCCCCACACTTTTAGCGTAGAAATCAAATTTTTTACTGAAGCTAGAGGATTGCATACTGTAAGGAACCCCAATGAAATGTTGCCCCTCAACTCGCCCATCCCAATAGGGGTTGAAAACTTAAAAATCGCCGTATATCCATAACCAATAGCCCGATCGAAAATGTTTCAAATAAAAGTTGTTTGGAGTAAGAAAATACGTATTAAGCTATCTGACGTCCAATCCCCTATCTTTGAAAATAGTGACCCAAAAACGCGAGAGCACCACTGTACCCATACAAGGACGCAGCAATATGTCTACTTCGCTCGCACGCGCATCAACCCCGAATTTTCAAGTCATTTTTGTGCCGCTATTTTCAAAGATGGGAGTTGGACGTTACATAACTTTATATATATATTATTAGTCCAAACAACTGTTGTTTGAAACATTTTTTTGTGACGTCAATAATTACAGAGATATTCAAGGTGGCAACAGTTAGTGCCTCACCCTGTATACCGTTTGTTCATCGGGGCATCAGTAAACTTGCAGGTATAAGATAAGGAGCGAGAGAGAGTGGGGGGGGGGGGCTAGTTGGAGCGAGCGCAAAGCCATCAGTATCATCATCGTCACTGAACGTGAAAAGGGTCACTTGGTGCACGCGCTGACAATAGATGCCTCTCCCGGGCTCTTTCTCCCACGATCGATGGACCCTCTCTTCTCCACCCAAGCTACGGATGAACCTTTTAATCCTGCGACCATGCGTGTATGGGGTGTTCCGGTTCTTTCTCATAACCCTCTCACTCCCTAACCCTGCGCTCAATCCAGGCAGCGAACACATATGCAATTTTTTTCTCGATATTTTTTAAAAGCCTCGTGCCGTTTATCGACCAATCCAACTTGTACGTTCATGCCTGTCTGACGCTCATTGGGTCTTACAGGAATGCTAAAGACGTCGTCACGATAAAGTTGGTATCATTGGGCGTTTGTTTTGCCGACACGCGTAACTTGCGACCCAGTTACCCGTTGAAGTTATAACACTTTTAATCGACAGTCGTCCATGCATTCTCATGGGACGTCCATGCATTCTCATGGGACGTTGATTTACCCTCAAATATGATGGGAAGAAGTACAATGGTGAAATGTTAAGGAAGTTATTGGACTTTTGTGTGGGTACTTAATGTATAATTATGAAATTATATTTTATTACATATAAAATATTAATGTATAAAATATTTTCGAAGTAAAATTATTTTCCGAAATGAAAATTTTCGAAATATTTATTGAAATAAATTATATATAAAATATTAATGTATGAAACTTTTTTGAAATGTCGTAATCATTTATCACCTAATTGCGGTATAATTAAACTCGAGCATTCATTATTGTAAGTATCACTCAAGGCGCGTTACATTTACGTGGCTCAGTGAAAAGTGAGACATTTTTGGGAGTTTTGTTTAGAATACCAAAGAAGCATTCGAAAGCTGGTTTGGAGGGTTTATTCTACATGACCTGACGTATAAAATTAAAAAATGTTATGAAAAAAAATACAAATTGGCGACTCAGTTGTAGCCACACAAAGGACCTCGAACTCTTACGGAGCAGCACCTGAAAAAAGAATGTTGTAATTTACATAAGTTTTTCTAGAGAAGCACACACGATTATTAAAAAATATGGTACTTTCACAGGACAGTATGATTTGGTTACGTTTTCTTTTTCGCTGAAAAATTGGGATCTGTTACATTATAGAAACGAGAATCGTTGATGAATCGTTGAAGGTTTAATAACTGATTAAGGAGCCATCGTCCACACGACGATCGAAAGGCTTGTGTGAATTCTGCATGTACACACTGAGGCATTTCGATAGTAGGTCTTCAGTTGTTAGGTCGACTGGACAACGATAACGACTGGACTAAACGACTCCAAATTGCTACTTTCACCGTCTAGATTGTTCTGCGCGTTACGGAGCGCTCGGAGGCCCTTGAGAAAATGAGCTCTAAAAATAAACAAAATTCGCGTATCATTCGTTTTGTACATCATTTGAG
>OX632357.1:16622519-16786432 GCA_951751655.1 Ophion costatus | reverse complement strand
TTATCCACGTGAGTTCCTAGTGAGGCGCTGAGTAAAAAATATTAGATACGTATACTGGGTGTGCTATTTCAATTTCCGACCTGATTTATCTCGAAAAATACTGCTCCGATCAAGTAATGAGTATAATCAAACTTTCCCGGTTCGAAGGGGGACGTTGAAAAAATCATTTTTGGTTCAAAATTCAAAATGCCGATGTTAAGATAGTCGGCATTTTTTTTCAGTCGTAGCATGATTTTTTTCACTCAAACATTTATCAGGCTAAAACTAACAACTTTTGTAGGACATTTTTTTATAATGTTCATAATTTTGTTCACTTTGGTTTCATTGATAACGGAAGTGACGAGTCTTAGAGACCTAATCCTTGTTTGGGTGTGTTTGGGTTATCGAACAAATCCAAACAAACTCACTCCCTTACACACACACGCGAACTTACATCAGGGATCCTATTTTAACCCTTGTCAGTCACACCTCCAGATTGTGAAGTAATAGTCATTGGGAGTGTATTCAACTTTGTAGCGTGATGAATAATAGAAAAATTGAAAAAAAATCCTACAATGCATTTTCAATCCTTATGCGTAAGACCATGCCGATTATTTTCAAGTCGTATAATTTTAATTAAAAAAAAATGTCGAAAAACGGCTGGGGTTGATTCAACCCGCGATGACGTTTAAGAATTAAAAGAACATATTAGCCATCTCAACGTTGCCATTTCGAGTTTTGGACCACAAAAGGGGTAAGCTTTCGACCCCTCCCCCATCGATCCGAAATTTTGAACAAACCTTCCTTTTAATATTTTGAATTAAGCCCTAAATGGATTTTTGGCGATGCGCAATATATAGTTCTTCCGTTTCGGTTTGAATTTGTTTGGGTATCTATGTTTGGACAAAACTGAGAGCGCGATAACATATATCGGTCTGAACGGAGACCTGGCAGATACAGTTATAGTCAGCGCGCGTTAAAAAGAAACTTAAAAATTCACCATCTTGAAAACTATTGCGACTCGCCAAAAGTCCCTTTAGGGGTTGTCTTAAAATAATAACAGGAAGGTTTTTCTGCAAAAGTTCAGCTCTATCATGGGTGGTGTTTGGGAACCATATCCCAATACAGATTTTTTTTTTAACGAACCCCTTTCAACCCTAAATGTTTTACTGTACTCAATACTTGATCGGTGCAGTATTTTTCTAGATAAATGAGGTGTAAAATTAATGTGGGACACCCTGTACTGATGTATTATTGTGGGACACGAGTACATATATATATATATATATATATATATATACTCGTATATGCGTGTATATATATACACACCCATATACATATACATACACACAAGCAAACATACATATATATGGATATGCATATGGGGAGGTGAGTCTTCACGCAGGAGCTCGCAATGGCGCGCGAAGCTATCGATGCAGAGGCACACCTCTCGTTCCCACCGACATCTCGCTCCTTTCGAGCCGCTCGCGCAGTAATAATGCATCCGAAGGTGTGCACAAATATATATGTATATATATATATATATATATATATATATATACACACAAAAGCATTGACTCTCAGTCTAAGTAGTGTGCATCCCTCGCCAGCACACGCGTACATAACAATAGCGATAAAGTGATATGTCACTATAAATATAGTTATGCCGAAGATGTATATCTGTATATGAATGTACATGTAGAGTGCATATCGCTTTATCGGCTTTACCGATCCCTTGCTCATGGAGCATGGTTACAGCACACCTCCCGCGCCTTGGCCGAAGAGCTTCGAACATTTCTCGGCAAATATCTTCGACGTTTTGCCCGGCTCTTCCTCTCGGAGCGCTT
Organism: Ophion costatus; assembly: GCA_951751655.1. NCBI lineage: Eukaryota > Metazoa > Arthropoda > Insecta > Hymenoptera > Ichneumonidae > Ophion > Ophion costatus. Next base: position 16,784,606 of record OX632357.1, on the reverse strand, counting down.
CATACCTCTGGGAAGTAACAGCTATAATATCGATAATCTCATCTCCAGAATCTGACAAAGAGACGAGTTGAACGATTTTTCGTTATTTTTTTTTGGCACTTTTTGCAATCGTTAAACATTCTCAAGCAGCACTGTTTAATTTTTAAGCGTAGATTTTAAATACTCCGTGCTTCGTGAAAGCTCCGGTACTGTGGGCAAGAGCAATTATCTCCTCGTTGAAGAATTTACAGAAGCGCCCGGGAGAGAGCGGGTGAAGTATAAAAAATAATTTGCGTTGGTTAAACGATTCTCGGTGGATTCTCTTTGATGGAGCTTTTTGATGGGAGTGCAGGTTCCGAGTGCTCCATGAGGAACTTCACGGCTACCGCACCTGCTTGATTCTTCAGCGTCGCTTCGTACTATCAGGTTTTTCGATTTGGTTATGAAAAAGAAGACGCGAAAGGTTGGTCGACGGGCTGGGATGAATCCCCGAAAAAACTGGAATGTTTGTCGGATAATCGAATTAGCCAGTGACGGAGACCGTGACGTGAGCGCGATTCGCGGTTGCGGAAGGCCCCTTTGTAAAAAACCCAAATGGGAGGGTGCAATTTCAATCAGCGCTTTTCTCATCGCGTGCCGCGCGGAAGCTTTTTCCACGTGCCCGTATACAGCGGAGAGAATCACGCTCGAAAAATAACGCTCTGTTGCGACAGAGGCGCAGCTTGTAATGAACTTTTCATCGCTGATGCTCTTTGCCCGTATACGCGTCGGGGCACTTGTTTTTCCAATTCCGCAAACCGCGAGTCCAATATCCGCGAGGATTTATCGATTCGAAAAAATGATATCAACGCCGTGCGCGAACGTTGCCTTCGGCGATGAGATTACACGCTGTACGTAGTATTAAGGCCTTAGGCTACAGTAATGGGTATAAAATCATGAGCGAATTTGACCATTTTTTTCGTATGAAAAAGTGATTCACTCAAAAAATTAATTACACATCTATTTAGTATAAATATCAAGCTGTTAGAAATTTTTTTTTTCGATGTACAAAATGGCCGACTACTCGAAACTTCTCAAAACAGCTTTTTTCCAATTGGCATGAGAAATAAATTCCACAATTTCCACTCGATTTACTTCAAATTTAACCCTTAAAGTGCACACTGGGTCGTTTTGACCCATGCATTTTTTCGTGAAAGTGCGTATTTTTCAATGCATGCTCCACTTGGAGCCAATGTTTTGGCATTAAATCTTTATTATTTCAAAAAAAAACAATTGCAGCCAGAACATATAGATACTTAACTACAAAAAAGGTCTCTACAAAAAAAAATGCATGTTTACTGAGATATAACGCCCCGAAAATCGTCATGGGTCACATTGACCCAGTGTGCACTTATAGGTCGGCGGCAGAGGTGTGCACGCTAAGGGTTAAAATTTATGTTCCTAATTGCATTTCGCAGGGGAGTACGTACGGAATTTCTGATTAATCGAAAACTTTTAATTTTATGAGCAGTTACAACGAAATTTTTCACTGAAAATTCATTTTTTTAGTTCAAATCCCGCAACTTTTGAATAGAGCAATATTTTTTAAATTCCGTACGTACTTCTCTAGGTATTCTAATGTAGATTGACGAGAATTTTTGTTTTTTGTTCTAGGTAAAAAATTGTGGATGCAAAATGTCATGCCGCGGAGCGCTTAAAAAAAAAATAACAAAAGAAAATATCAGTAGTCGGTCATTTCGTACATCGAAAAAAAAAAAAATTCTAACAGCTTGATATTCATACTAAATAGATGTGTAGTTAATTTTATGAGTGAATCACTTTTTCATACGAAAAAAAATTGTTAAATTCGCACATGATTTTATACCCGTTACTGTGGCCTAAGGCCTTAATAATTACACGTGGTTTGTCATCGATGCGTGGAATAATGAGAAAAATATACAATATGGGTATTAAAAAAAGTCACAAATTTGCGTGCGCGAAACCAACGCCATGGCCGAGCGGTGAAATAATTAGTTAGGCCACGAAAAAACATAAGGTAAAAATAAAAACTATTCCAAAACGTTTAAGTCCATTGACTCGCTTCTTTGAGGCCTCTTATCAGGTTGCAATTTTCGAAAAATCGATTTTATTTTATGACATTGTTCGAAAGTATACATGTCCAAAAGTATCATACTAAAATTTTATGAAAATCCGAGTAGTCTAACTGTATTTTTGTGTGACCTTTACTTTACTACCTAAGCACGTTCATCCGCTCCGCTCAAACTTTGAACGTGTTTTTCTCGAAAGGACGTTTTTTGACGGCTTGTTGATAAAATCTTCGAAACTACTGAACCGAACCAAAATGTTAACCACATATTCTTTACAACTATAGCGCATATAAAGAATTTCTTTGAAATTTTGATATTTACTTTTTTTAACCCAAAAACGGTGAAAAAAACGTTTTTTGTTTTTTTTTTAATGTCCGCCATTTTGTTATTTTTGCATATATCAAAAATCGTATGATATGCGCTATTGCCATCAACATGCTGAATCTAAAAGCGCTTGATTTTTTTGTTTCGGCTGATCCGTCTCCGAGATTTCATCAACAGCGCAGACCTACAATTTTATTCGGACATTTTTTTAACTACCATTTTCGTCTATAAATAGTTACTCGAATAAATAAAATATTTAAAAAATCGTATTTCGGAAGTGTATTTATCAAATGTAACTACTTTTAGATCAATATCTACAGTATCAACCTATACATTTTTTTCATGAATATAGCCTTTTTTCGCGTCGAATGCGAGAAGACTCCTTAAATCGTCATTTTGTATGATGTTGAAGTTAGCATCATCGGAATGCAACGGTTTTCTTCTTCATTTTTCATTCCTTCATATTCGTCATCATCGCAAGCCTTTTTTGCGTACTGAGGTTATAAATCTCCAATAAGGATCCGCGAAAACGTTTGATTAATTTTCACAATCTAAATCGACCGAAAAAAAATGGAAAAATTGAAGAGGAATCAATTTTTGTAGCATTTCTACGATGTTCCAACGTCATCGTTTTGTTCTTTTCAACATCTTCGATAATGTCCAAACGTCGCGTTGAAAAATTTCGGCAATTACTGTTGAGAAATAAAAACGAAAAGTGAAGCTTCGCAGCTCTGTGTATTTTCCTTTTTCACCTCCCTTTTGTTTTAAGCGGCATGTCGCGACACTTCTGATTGCAGAGCGGCTCCTCGCTTTCGAGGTGTAATCAAGCGGAATGCCGGTATAACTTGGTTTCAATTGTGAATAATGAAGTACCGTGGGGTGAAAGCGACCATCACGCCAGACTCTCCGTACGACTCGGCATCGTTGCACATACACACGCTCGCGCCCACACACTCCGTGCATCGCGCCGGTGCGGCAAAATCAGCCCGGAGAGTGCACCGATCGCATTGTCTCGCGCGACTTCGCGTGTGTTGCCATTTATCATTTTATCCACCGCTATCGATCGATCCTTGCGAAAGAGGATTCGTGGAATCTCAACGCGGATTGAAAGCACATCAAACAATAATAACACACTCCTCGTGAATGAATTTCATCAGATGAAAAGACATATTGGAGAGGTGATTGAAAAATCAGATTACTGCGAAATACTACGGATACCACATTCAACAAAAAACCTACATTTGAGGCAGTTTTATAGTCTGGAGCCTCAAATTTCGATCGTTTTTTTGGGTTTGATGAAGAAAAAAAACAAAAAAATATTTTCCCGTGTCTTTTTATCGATGTAAAAAAAAATCAAAAAAGTTTCAACACTGTCATAATTTATAGTAAATATTGGGAATTACGTAATTCCTTTTTGAGGACATATTCTCAAGAGTCTTAAGGAAAATGCCAAAAAAATCGATTTTTTTCATCTTCATAGGCTAGACTGCCTTAAGGCATTACTGTTATTTAGAGCGCTGTTATGAAGGTGATTATTAGGATGGAATAACAAAAAAATTAATACACATGTTTATTGATCCTTCCAGAATATGTACCGACAATCTTTTTTTCTTCATTTATTATCATGTACTTTTGTACACTGAGAAAAAAAATCGTTGAATGTGCAAAATGCATTTTGTTGTCTCGAAATTTTGTCATTTTAACAGTTTGCTCAGACATGCTAAATGAGCTACAGTTCACGCCACTATACTGTTTTACCACCAACTATACTGTTTTGTTATGCCAATGAAAAATCAAGTTGAACGTATTTAAAGATACATTTTGTTAAACCAACTGAATTTTGGATGAATGAAGGAATTTTTTTTTTTTCAGTGTACGTTTGTCTACAACGATGCGTGGAAAATGCCCTCAATTGGCAACTAGTTTTGTGTACGTTGTATGAATGTGAGAAAAATTACTAAACACATTCTTAATCTGTATGAGTGTTGTGACGTTTGGTACCAGATCCAGCGAAAGAAAATCAGAATTTGCAAAAAAGCGGCATGCTTAACTTTGATTATCGATTTTGTCTATTTTTCTCACAATTTTGCCTATTTTTCTGACCATTTTGCCTATTTTTCTGACAATCATTGCCTTGACAAAGTTATAGAAAGGAGAAAAAAAATTATATCGACTCAATTCTGCTACCAGCTTCTGTAAGCAGTCTACCGAAGGTGTATGCCAAATCTGAGCTCAATCGGCCAATTGGCTGTCGGGATATCGTGGCCGCCAATTTCAAAAGAATAGTTCAGAAAATAACGCCGTTAAAGTTTCCTGCGTCTCGACCGCACTCCCCGAGCGTAGCTCCCCACAACTTCTATAACTCGGCTTATCTTCTAAGTATCATTAAACGATTTTCACATACGTATTCGGAAAGACAATTATAAAAGAACATTTAAAAAAGAAGAATTTTTCAAATTTCTGAACAACAAAAGTCCCTTTTACGTGCAGTATCAAAATATCTCAACGAGCAACGCAGTGGTTTTTGACGTGACCTTAAACTTTGATTATTCTTTTCCAGTACTCGTTGCAGTCCTTTTTTGAAAACTGATTTGTCAAGGAGCACATTCTTCATGAATTGTTAGGATTTTCGGTCTTTCGGTGAACGTAACAATTATATTGATCCTCTCTATAGAGTTGCGGTAATGGGATCCAAGATTGTGTAGGGCAGCCACAGGTAGGAGCTTGCTTCTATAAAACGGTAGGGCAAAGCTGCCGCGCTATGCGCAACTTTTCGTGCGGTTTGCTCGGGCCTCGTCGTTAATCAGCAATATACTGGAAGAGTGATGAAAGGGCTTTTTCGCTGGTCATCCTGCCTTTTACGCGCGACCTGCAAAAGATCCTGGTCCGGGACAGCAACCTCTATCACACCTATATATATACAGGGTGTCCCAGAACTGAATGCGTTCCTTGAAATAGAGGGTTGGGGGTGAAATTCTGAGTCGATTGATATAAGCATGTGTGGGTCTCAGATCAAACCCCTGAATTATTATTCATTTTTAAGGGCAAGCCAATCAGGTGCGCTAGTGAGTCAGCGTATCGTTCACCGATGTATGCCGACGCATCGGGCGCACCTGATTGGCCCGCCTTTAAAAATTAATAATAATTCAGGGATTGATCTGAGACCCACACATGCTTATATCAATCGACTCCGAATTTCACCCCCAACCCCCCATTTAAGGGAACTCATTCAGTTCTGGGACACCCTCTACATATATTTGGCTCATGTTTATCACATTTTTCACAAGCCAGCGAGTAGAAATACCCCGTACGCGAAGAACCGCAACGTGGAGGGCTAAACAGCGAAAGGTCTCTTGTATTTTTCGACGAGTCCCTCGGACCAAAAGAGAAACGATGTATATACACCCGAGCTGGGAGGCCGGGGAGGGGGGGGTTTAAAGGGGGGAGATGAAAAGAGCATATTGGTTTTCTTACACAGCCATGATTAGAAAGAGCAAGCAGCCCACCATGCTATTTCGGCCATCGTTTCCTGCGGTGGCTGCCGTGGTGGTGGTGTTAGTGAAAACCGCCATTATACTGTCCATACGGCGTCGAACCACCAAAGAGGCCATCTAATTTCATTAAAGCCCTTGAGGTTCTTGGTCCTACCGTTTTCACCTCTTCTTTGCTCTTTCTCCTCGCCCACCCACTCCCTCTTTCTTTAGCTTCTCTTCAATATGTCTTCACGTGTACATATATACGAGGTGGAGGTGGGGGGCTAGAAGACGAGCCATGTTTCCGAGCTGCAAGCAAAATCCCCGCGGTTATCACTTCGCGAAGAAGAGAAAGACACATAACATCGATGTGCTGGCCATTGAAAAGCTTTGCGAAGTTGCCCTTCCGCGCGGTGAGCGCATTCCGCCGGGGTCTTTCCTAATTTGATTTATATGGAATAGATGAGGCGCAAAAAGCCACCAAGATTCTTCAGAGTCGAATGAGCATTGAGCGGCGAGTACTGTCTAAACAAGACAGACCAGTCATTCGTCTTCGTAAAATCCAGCCTAGCATCAATCCAAATGGTCATGTTAATCGTAGACAAATATCAGACGAGCGTTGTTTCTCGCCGGTTGGAAGGAAAAGGAACATAAACGTTCAACGTTCATTGCGAGTATTCCAAATCGGTCTTTAATTGGCCTATACGTTACGATCTTTATGCTTTCGCAATCGGGTTTCTTTTGAATCGTGGCTCATCCGGTTGCGATAAGCGGCGGAGAGCGGAGAATCCCGGTACACGATCGCGGGATAGCGTGAGGAAATTGCTGTAGTCTACGAGCTATTATATCTGTTGCAGTAAGGAATGAACGTTGCCTCACCGTACATAGCCACATACACAAGCACGTGCAGTTTCCTGTTCTCCGGGGCTTTCTAAAACGCGGTTTTCGCCCGACCGACGATTCTTCACGACAATGATAAGCTCCCGGTGTCAAAAGATCGTTTTACGTGCGTGCTGGGGTTTGCTTTACGCCTCGCACCTCCCTAAAAATACGGTGTTCCGGGAGGCCACACGATATGATCCAGTACGAGGGCGCTTTATTGTAGTCTCTCTCTCTCTCTCTCTCTCTCTCTCTCTCTCTCTCTCGCTTTCGCTGTCTCTCTCTTTCTATCCCTTAGTACTCTGTCTACGTACACACGTTTATACGTAAGTACATATCGGACTGGCGTACATTAGAACGTCTTTGGGACGAGGAGGGCGAAGGGCTGGTGGCTGAGATCGCGTGCTCTTAGAAACGGCACGCGAACGAAACACTTCCGCGGTAAGAGACTTAACTACCGTAAGCATAGGCCTGCGGCTATACATATGTATATGAATTTATATATAAAACAGACAGATATGAAGGAAGGGTAAGATATATGGACTGGATTGTATATATAAATATATTTAATGCATGAATGCCGCGCCTTCCTAACCGGCTCCTCTTCGCACGTCCATTGATGGAATGGATCGTTCATTAATTATGGATATATATATATAGCGTCGGGTCTGAAGCCCTTGTGCTGCGGCGGTTCGGCCACACGAGAGCACACGCGGGGGCAACATCGCCGAGATTGCCGGATGATTTAAGCGGTCGTGCATTGATCGAGAGGGAATCCTCTTTAGCGTCTCTCTCTCTCTCTCTCTCTCTCTCTCTCTCTCTCTCTCTCTCTCTCTCTCTCTCTCTTGCTGGGCTGTGTGAGGTTTCTCTTCGACAGAAAAATGGCTCCGGTGTAATATACCGACAGAGCAAGAGCGAAGCCACGAATAACGCAAGGCCTAGAGAAACGACGAGGTAAATTAGTAGTTATAGCACGTTACTGGTCAGCCCAGCTATATATCAGCCTTGCCCATCTTTCGGTGAAAATCTATATACATTAGCATTATATTATTCATAATTTGGCCCGTTCGCTTTGATTTATAGCTCCGAGGGGGCGAATTTCAGCAACTTTGTCGCTCGCAAATGATCCCGATTTTATTCAGTGATACGAAAAATTGGAATATGTATCGTTGATCTTCGTGGGTCTTTGCAAATGAGTCAAATGCGTGAGCAACGTTTGGGGACACGAGGATCGTGGCGAATGAAAATGAAGGATGTGGCGAAACTCCATTTAGGTCTGGAGAGCTTGACAAAGGGATTCCGGAGAGACCTACTGGGCGAGTCATTCCTGCCTTCGTACCTTCGTGGCAACCCGCACATTTATAAATATAGGCTATCTGCTCGCCCCTTGAGCTGTTCGATGAAAAAAAAACAGAATTATTTCGAAGGAAAAATCGATAGGTGAAATAAGTTGAGATCTCTCCAGTAGCCAACACACGTAGGCTTGACCTCCGGGGCGGAAGGAAATTTAATTTCGGCTGGCGAAGCACTAACCTCGAACTCAACATCCAAGCACATCGCAGGAACTACATAGATATCCTTGTCGTAAAGTTCGACGGCAGAAGTAACGACGTTCGGCGGCTGAGAGTCTTACTCTTTTGTGGTGCACAGCGATCCATAAAGTCCGGAAGCTGCAAACCCACCGAACTATACCTGGACGAAGCTTCGATGGAAGGTCTCGTTGAATTCATAAAACGAAAGAACCGCGACGCGAGCGCACGCATAGCTGATGAAAAAATCGAAGTTGATGCATGTGCATAACCAGTACTCGATCGCAACACTCGGGAAACTCTTCGGATTGAGGGTAAATTACTACAAACGGGAGGACAAACGACGACTACTAAGGAGTTACGTGAGTTTCGAAGGCAAAAAAACATTTTTTCTCTATTTATAAAGAAAATAAAACCTATAAATTATTTTATTCAAAATATTAAGCACATAAAAGAGCATCATTTCAACAATATATTTTTTTTAATATCATCCAAAAATTTGAGAAATTCAGCCGGTTGGACCTGGTTTCTGGAGACCCCTAAAAAAATGGCCTCGTGGTGGAGAGGATAACTGATGATAGCTTCATCTGAAAATAAAAAACCAATTTTTTTCTGTCACAAGATAAGTATAGCTCGTGATTGAGCAAAGGATTTTAAAAAATATTGAAGCTTAAATTTTTGGCAGAGTCGTATGCAAAATAGTTCAATTTTTGGTCAAATTTACACTACCTTGTAAAATAACACTGCCTTGTAAAATTAGTTGTATTCGAAAAAAACCTTCGTTCAATCACTAGTCAATGCTATTCCCAAAGACTCTCTCTCTCCTTGACTTTTACTCCGATTGACTTAAAACTTTGGGAGAATATTCTAGACATATTGTACTATAAGATGATAAAATGAAAAATGGATTTTATGAAATTTTCGTACCCACTTCGACGCCTTAAACGCTTTTTATTTTCGTGGCAATCACGACAGGATTGTCTATCAATTTTCCAATCTGCCAATCGGCGCTGGCGACTTCTTTCCCATGGAAGTGGAACGATTTAGGATTCTGGTGTGAATGGGAACAAAAAAGTCTCCGAAAAATCCAAACTGTTGAATTGCTTAGCATCGAGAGGAGACTGCGATGAATAAACAATAATTCAACAAGAACATCCTTAAGACATATCGACCCTACCAAAATCCTTCTGTAGGAACAGTTGAAATAAGACGACGTCTAGGATCGAGGAAGAGATGAGGTAGAGATCAACACGGAAATAGACCGAGCCATTGTGTGTTTGGAGCCCCGTCTCTCTCCTTAGTTATCCAGGCGTCCAAGCTTGTCAACGGAATCTACGAACCTCATCCAGTTCTCCGAGACGCGCAAGTTTCAACGCCACAAGTCAAAACAGCTAATCGTATTGCGTCAAGGCGTTACATCTATGTGGTCCACCGAAAAATGAGACTTCGGGATTATTTTCTTAATAATAGAAAAGCAATGAGGATTATGTTTGGAGGATTTGTTCCACATGTCTTGACGCATACAACAAAAATGGTTGCTCAGTTGTAACGACGGCTAGTAAAAACATTTTAAGCACTACGGCTAGTAAAAACGACGGCTAGTAAAAACATTTTTAGGCACTACGCGGCGGGCCGCGGCATTTTTATTTATAAGTACCCATAATAATAAAGAAATTCGTTATTTACATTAGTATTGCTAGAGAAGTTCGATAAAAAAATAAAATTTTGGTTAAGAAAACGGCCTAAAATTGTTTATAAAAACGAGAATTGTCGATGAACAGCAAAAAACGCGAAGACTTCTATAGAGAATCTATCTAAGGAGCTTCAGTAAAAACTACAAGTCGATCGGATCGAAAGTGCCCAAATCATGTGTTCTTCCGATTTCAAAAAAGTGGTTTCGAGAAAAACGCGTTCAAAGTCTCAAAACTGATTTAGAAGCTGTCGTCCACACTACGGAATTGAAACTCTCATACAAATTCTGCGTCTACCCACATAGCAGTTTTGGTAGTAGGTCTTCAGTTGTTAGGTCGTTGCAAATTTTTTATACAACGAGTGGACTAAACGACTCCAAATTGCTACTTCCACCATCTAGGCTGTTTGGTACGTTTCCGAGCGCTCGGCGACGCTTCGTAAAATGAGCTCTGAAACTAAAATTAAAATCTTACGCGTCTAATTGCTTCCGTATATTATTCTTCTAATGCTTGTACATCATTTAAATTAATTAAAAAAAAGCGGACAACCTTTTTTTTCTACTCACAAGGAACATCCCTCAGGTGACACCCTTCGATTTTGTTGAAATTTGGATATGTTATATAGCACCGAAAAGTAAGCGATACGTATTTTTTTTATCGGCGTAAAAACGGTTTTACGGGGTGAAACCACCCCTCGAAAAAAGGCATCTCTGGGGTGGTTCAACCCTTAATTTTCTTTTGCAATGTCAATGTAGTCCATTTTTCATTGCTTCGGATTAGAAGAATTTTCGTTTTAGTTTTATTAAAATCAGTGAACTCCTTTTACGGTTTTAAGGGGTGGTTTCACCCCTTAAAACCGTTTTCCCACCGATAAAAAAAATACGTATCGCTTACTTTTCGGTGCTTTATAACATATCCAAATTTCAACAAAATCGAAGGGTGTCACCTGAGGGATGTTCCTTGTCAGATGTAACACGTTGATGTAAAGTGGACTGTGTGAGTGAGTATCCCAATGATAAAAATGTACCAATAATAACTGTCTAAGTGTCGTGTGCTCTTCGTATATAATAACACATCAGCTACAAGTTTAAATGTTTGATGTGTCAAGATAATGAAACCTTCGTTACTTAAAATTGATCAAGAAGTGAATTGAATTTTGCCTCAGCGTGACATGATACACAACATTATCTTCATTATACATATAATAATATTATAATAAATTTAGAATATTACTATATATATATATATGTTTATAGTAGCTTAATGTAGTATGTGCACGAACCTCTTCATTAGAAAGAAAATTGATTTTTTTATATGTTGTAGTATAGACATACAGAACGAAGTCCGCGAAAACTCTGCATGCCATACCGGTCAAATACAATAGTAATTAATTCACGAAATCAATGCTTTCAACCCGCACCTTATATCGATTCCGTGCGGATCAAACATTGGAACCGAAATAATAATAGTTTGCGATTGGATCGTAGCTATGCGAAAAGCGATAAATAACAAGAAAACTGTCGCGGTCACGTATGTTCCATGGAAAATATAGGTTACGGGACATTTCGAGCAGATATTATCGATTGAATCGACTAATTTTTGCGCCCGCTAGCCGCGTCTGTCATCTCTCCCTTGGCAATATGCACATTTCACACACACTACAAACACACGCTTACACATACGGTAAACGAACTCACACTTGACATTTATCGAAAGCACCTGAGTACATCGTTGCCACAGATATTGCCATAATTATGAAATGGCGGCCTGTGACAACTCAAGTCAAATCTGATTGCTATTTTAATACTTTATTTTCATAATATGATACACAGTTATCGCATACACTTCTCAAATAATTATTTTCCTTATCATGTTTATTATCATCCCCAAATGTATTATATTTTACCCTTTCCAGATTCGATCATTTATAGATTTTCCGTTGATTAGTCAATCCGTTAGTACTACCTTCATACGAAGCCTAACTAATACAAGGGAATCTCGGTCTTCGTATGTGTTGAAGCCAGTGGGCGAATTCGGGGCCGGAACATTTGCAACGCATTCACTGTTCATTAACAGTGGTTGTACCTTGCAAAGTTGCGATTCCCGGAAGATCCGGTAATTGTTTTTCACTTTTATCAGACCCGGGGCTCTGGCTTACGAGGCGCACACCAGCTCAACCCCAAAATTACTCGTTTTATCTAATACCGCCGGCTTACACCACCAGTAGTACTACCACCAATGTTCCAATATACTATTGGTATATGTAATATTATATATATATATATATATATATATATATATAATATACCCATATATATGTGTACATATATACTTGGAACCGTCACTAGTAATGCTGCAGGTAGACACGTCGAGCCTGATGTTACCGACGTCATAAAATTCCCTCCCGGTTCGTGTTGGCCGGAAGTGGTAATCCAGCTCTTTTACAATCGCCGCGACCACACAAAGACGCGAAGTCGAGGAAGTGCAACTCTCTCTTTTTCTTCCTCTCTTGGCGTCCCTTCGACTGTTCGTTTCTGCCGTTTTGTGGCTTTAATTTCCTATTCTACGGATTCCTTCATCCGCACATGTGACAGAATGCAGTTTTAGTTACGAATATTTCTTATGGGGGTATTTGGGGGTCCCCATTCATCGTCAAATCCCGAATCACTACGGAATCCCTAGTTTCGACTAGTTTCGAGCCGAAAACAAGTAAACCCGAAGAATCCAGGAAAACTAAAACCTAAGCAAGTTCTGACCAGGTAGATCGGTTTTCAACATATTACGTTTCAACGGTAACCCATACGTATTTATGCTTGCCGAAGAATATTTTTTCGAAGGATATACAATGAATAATTCCCGGTAAGCAATGTTTCGTGAATAGCATTGGCCACCTGCCGAATATTTCGGCGCGGGGCCCTTTTATCTCACTCTTCGACTGCCCACGATCGCGGGCAGCATTCGGGAGCAAAGTTGTGGAACATTGGATCGAACGGTCGCGCCAGATGGCTGGGAACTTCGGATATAATCGCAAAGCCGAATATCATTCGTTTATAGATGTCGTTTCTCTCGCCCGGCCTCTCTCGCACACTCGTATCTCGGTTCTCGTCTTAGGTCGCGTACACGAAGGTCCTTTATGGCCCCTTTCTCTCGAACGGCGTTTGTATGAGTGAAAAAAGCTGGCTATCGGCCAGCACACGTATATCCGCTTTTTGCTCGCCAGTACGAGAAGTGTGCCCTCCCTTCTTTTATTGGCATCGTTCTACGTGGGGCCAATAACAGTTCTTCATAGCTCGACACTCTATTCGTCGTCTTTATTCATCTCTCTTTCCCTCGATCTAGCGTACTATTAAATTCGCAGAGTGCGTTTTAAAATTGGCAAAAAGCAAAGTTTGCTTTTTTTTCAACAACCATGACGTGCAAATTGGTTAAACGAAGGGTGAATATGGTATTATATTTTTGTGTCCTTCTGCATGTGCGTGTACATATATTGGACGGAAAATGAAATTACCCGAGCCTCTGGCACTTTTCGCAAAGTCATTTAACCGCCCTCTCTCTCTCTTGCTCTCTCGCTTTCGCTCCCGACGGAGATGCCCGGGTGTGCAAAAAACGGTGCATCCATAAAGTCAGAGATGCTGTGTGCTCACTCGCCAGTTTCCTGCGTCATGTCGTTTGATATGCAAATATTCCGCCTCCGCAGACTCATGTCCTTTTCCCGCGTGCTACGAAGAGCTACGCCGCATTCTCGAGCCTCTGTTTCCGACGTCCAATACGCGAGAGACGAAAATGCCTTTGCACTCCACGGACAACGTTACTCACGTAATTATTTTACGAGCTACCGGGAACTTTGCTCTCTCCTCATCTCTAGCGTCCTTTTTCTCTTTATAGCCCTCTCTCTATCGCCCGGTCTTTCTCTTATACACTCTCCTGAGGATTTTCGTCCACTGCAACTGTTCACAGGGTCGACCTCACTCGAAAAGAAGTTAATCAGAGACCACGAGTCCTGGAGCGAAATAACATGCAAAGCCATTTTCCAGCAAAAGCAACGATGACGAACATCGTCACCTATGCGAAAAAAATCATTGATTGTTCCTTATGACAGGAAACACGTTATGATGGTTCCTGTCATTGGGACATTGGGCAGCCAAGATAAGCAGAATATGGGTTTCCAATACGAATATCATAGACCTCGTCCTTCACTATGCAAGTCGACACCAAATGCCCAATTGCCACACCTCATTGTACACAGATGCACATAGATATATGGCACTTTGGTCAAGTTTGCGTCTTGCTAATCAAATTAATCCGATTAGTGGAGGCATGATCAGTATCTGCCGAAAATTCGTTATGAAGGATCATCGACATGAATTCGTGGCACGCAGCACGAGGCCGTTCATAGGACGAGCAGCCTGAGAGAGAGAAACCGAGGGATGGAGAGAGTTTCTAATTAACTTAAGCCCTCCACGACACCGAGACTCGAAGTTCATCCCCATGCAGTCGGACCATTACGGTCTCGCTTCTCGTCCTTCTCGCGTCCCTCGAGGCTTCTCATTTTCAAAGCCAAAAGTTCACGCAAAGCTCTCGTTACCCCCACTACGGCTCTGTTCGGACACGCTGAGGCAATTCGTATGCTTTTTCGACACATATTACTACCTAAGAATAATTCGACCTACCGCAATTACCGAACTTCCAGCATTTTCAAGCTATTTTCCGAAATGAGATTTACGTCAAGCGAGTGAAACCGTTTAACGCTAATTTCGCATGCGAAAGAAGCCCTTGATCATGTATGTCTACTGCTCCGTGAGTCAGACTCTCCATGGCATCAGCAGTTGAAGTTTGCATCGTTGAAATACGACGAAAGTTCATTTATATTTTTCTCCCCTCTCATTTTTATTTTAATCGACAATTTTTATAGATTAAGCATATGGACCTTCAATGAGGGTAAAAAGAACCTTTCGGATGATTTTCATACCCTAAATCGGCGTAATGAATGTGCGCACTAGAAGAAAATTTGGCTTTCGTTGAGTTTCAATGATGCAAACTTCAACATCATGACATTGCAACCGTTTTTCCAACAAAACAGCTCGACACGGTGATGCATAAATGAACCAACGTTTGAGCACTTTCGTTCCACTGTTCCATGTTCGGGAATTCGATCGAATCCAGCAGCCAAAGCAGAACGCAGAATCTTTTTCCAATCAAGGTAGCACTTTTCGTATATGGAGGACCCTGTTTCTTCCATGTATTCGATTGATTTCAACCGCATGCGGTAGTAATGGAAGTGACGGAAAGGCAGAACCACCCTCCATTAGCAGGTACGTCACGTGTCAAAGGGGTGGTGATTATTCCAACGTGACGTTGTCGTTCGATTCGACCTTTCGCGATAGATCTCTCATTCACGTCCATCTAGTGCGTAGCTTTATACATAGAAATGTATGTCTCCTATATATTCGAAGAGTTTGGTATTAAATGCAGGCGGAACCGAGCGAAATCGACGTATCGACTCTTCTACCTTAAAACGACCATATATATATATATATATATATATATATATCGTGTATCGCGATGTCATCCCCGTTGAGATTTATTCCCAGCACGCAAACGACTCGTGCATGCAGCACCGATCCTGGCTTACGTATGTACGGTGTGTTGTACTCTTCTCTGTTCCCTTCTCTTACTCCAGCACGTATTTCCCTTCGTAACACGTTGCCAGCGACACTATCCCCGTGCGAGTGCCTAGGCAAAGTGTCTTCTCCTATTTTTTTTTTGTTTCCTTTTTTAAAAATATTATCTCACACCTTCGTGTCGTTCTTCGCAACCCCCTGCTAGTCCATATACGTATACAACGTACATGTAGACGTAATGGCACGTACACGGCCGTGCATTGCGCGAAACGCTTCACCCCACCCGCTGCACTTTAACGGTACAACGCTGCAACGGTGTGAGGGCAAAGTATCGCGCATACATTGCTGAAGGACAGGCGGGAGGGTAGGAGACATATATATGCCCATTTCTGATACCACGTGAGGGATTCTCTCGGATGAAAATAAATTACGAAAAATCGCGCACCCATTTCATTCATAGGAACGTAAACGCGTTCTGTGCATACAATACAGACGTTCGGATTGCCAAGAGGGTAAGCACGGATAGCTGGATTTTCCTCTTTTCCATCGTTTTCTCAGTGTCGTTGCACCCAGCGATGACGATATGCACGCGTATATCGATAGAAGGCGAGATGGGGAAGGGATAAAAATTCTTCTCGACAGGGCGATCGGGCGGATACGTCTCCACATATGTGCCTTACATACACCTAACAACCTTCGATTTTCTTATTGTCGCACCGAATGCTGTACGCAATGTATATCCGCTCGGTGAATTTATTCGTTACTAGTTTTGCCAGACGTGTACATCGAGCAAGTCGAGAGACCCGAGTACACACGTCTTGCATGTGAATGTTCGTGTAAGCATATGTGTGTGTGTGCGCGCGCACGCGCGCGCGTGTGTGTGTGTAGAGGAATGTATGGAGAACGAAGTCGCGAAAAACGCGCTACCGTTGAACAATTCAATTCTCACTCGTGGAAAATGGCAGTTCGACAAAAGCTGCGTTTCTACAATGCACCACCACTCCTCGGCCGAATCGCTTTGGTGAATGTTTCACTCGGCTTCTTCTTACTCGTCGTTGATCATTGATGGGTTACAATTTATCAGATTTGGGCATGCACGGATAGCAATTCACAGCCGATCAAAATTGCAAATCTTTTTCGATTCTTTTCAGTGCTCTTCTGTCTTCAACTTCTTCGCAATACCATTCGGTACATCTGTATGGCTTGGTCTACCTGCCCATCTTATTCCAAACTTTCCCCTAACTCGTCGAGTGCGTATAGGGATGATGAATAAGTTCTCGCTGGTTTTCCGTGAAAATAAATGTTTTATTTGAAAAAACCATTCCTATGCTTTTAAACGTATCGTAACTGTTGTATGATCATTTCCTAATGATCCAGCAAGTTCAGCTACCGTCTGACACGAGTCTTCATGATGTTATGACTCCAATCGAACATATCAAAATCATTATTTTTTTGGCGTCTGAATCGACAGTTGCTAACCTTTTCAGTGGTGTTATCTAGTCTTATATCAAGCCACGTGACCCTGATCTGTAACTTTATCACCTACATACAGAGTCCTCAAAATTACCAGCCTTATTACCCCTGCTCAATAGCTGTTTTATCCTCGTAGAGGTGATTACCCTTACGTTCGGAATCCAGATTCTAAACCAACCTCTGCGTGTTGTTTCCGACACAGCATGGTCGCCGTATGTATCAACAAGAATCCTGTGTTCTTCGGTTGCAGATTTTTTTGAATAAAGTAGCGCAGTCAAACCCTCGGTAAATACTACTTTTTCGCCATGACAATTTGACAGGTCAAACACTATGAAAAAGAATCTTATTTATACTTAGGCGACGTGACATACACGGAAATTCAAGCTTGCTTATAGTACTTCTTTGTGAATGCGTTACCATCTTTAAGTACGAGCACGCAGTTCTGGTAACGCCATGTGTTAGAAAACAGCGAGAACTTATTCAACGTCCGAATATATCCACTATAATCATGTAAACCCCAAAGTTTTCACATCACCTTTGAATAAATACGAGCATATTAATATGAATGTCATTACAAGGATAATCCTGTCATCAAAACAGCCAGATGTGCTGACGGCCAACATCGCGAGAATATTACGAGTTCGAAGTATCTTTTTCATATGGAATAGAATGGCTATGGGATATGACAGAAAGCCATAGCAGTGTACTTTATATTGCCGTTAGGTCAGGTATCCCTTGCGAATGGATGACTCTAGTATGGTTCTGAACGCGTTTCGGAGCCTCTATTTTACTACTGCTATTGGGTTAAAGTTCTCTAGGAAGCCCAAACCAATTAACAGTGGTGCCGTACTCTCTTCACGTACAACGCCGAGGCGCTTCCTACCATGTTCCTCTCCTTCTTAACTCTATCCTCACGTCCTCATCCATTCCGTTTTATGTCCTCCTTTTTTACCCTTCGCGCGGCCGATTCCGATTTCTCGCACACCCTGCGCTTGTGCGTTCCCCGTATAACTCTTCATGGCGAAAGGAAGAGAGAAAGAGAGAGAGGGGGTGGAGTAGTATCCGGCTTATGAGGCCGGAAAGCAGTAACGTTATCAACGAGAGTATCTCTCAGTTATACGATATAGAGTAACAAGCCATTCGCCACGAGTCGCCACAATATCGCTGCTCCAAATATCGGCTTTCCCAGTTGCGTATCCGGACCGACGAGAGAAACACCAGATCTTCTCCCGCAGGACCTATTTCGAGTCTCCCGGGCGGCAATAATTAGAGAGCCGGCTTGCCCATCATACCCGACAGTTATTTACTTGCGTTTGAATCGTGTGGTCCTAATAATTTGAAACGGATATTAGGATCCGTGGTCAATCAACCGTCTCATCCTTCCACCTCTTTGGAAACCGCAACTCGAGGCGAAAGCCCCAAATGCTTGTGTTTCGTGTTCTCCAATTTCGAAGAGCAAGCGAACTCAATAGCGAGAGCTTGACTGTCAATGGTCTTTTGATGCATAAGAGGACATTCATTTTTGATGCCAAACATTGCACGAGGTAAGTACATAGTACGTGGGAATGACATGACGCTTTCATCGTTGGAATTAAACGATATTTCGCATTCTCCTCTTGGTCCTTTGCAGTTATTGCCGTCCAAAATCTCGGTTGCAGACTTAATTTGTAGATCTCTGATGATGATTCCACAACACGTTTGAACGATCATCGTAACTTTAACGGGTTATGCCTAGTTGTCAAAGTCGAAAACATCACTTTTTTCAACATCTGATATGCATCTGATGTGAACCTGATGTCTCACACCTTTAGACCTTGTTTCCAAATCCCAAAAATGAGCAGCTTTCGATTGTTACAACTAACCCGTTAGTATGGAAAAAAAAATCTCAGGCGATCCGAAAGGAAATTCATTTTCACTGCATTCGCACTTTCCAAACTTCAGCATACCCGAATATAAATATTCGGGCTTGCGTTCTTCTTCGTCTCCTGACATCAGCCTAAACCGACCAGGCTAACAGCCTCGGCCTCGCATATTGTTAATGTAACAAATGTAATTGTTACCAACCGTAGCGATTCGCGATTATAAATCTTTCGCTGAGACAAGGCCGGCCTATTCGGCGGTGCGGGGAGTGTTGTAAGCCTTCAAAGGCCTGTGGGCCACCCAAGAAAAAAGCAGGAGTGGTCCCGGGACGGTAGCTTCTCGGTGAGAGACGTGATCTCCTTCACATGTCAGCTTAACCATCTTTCATGCTTCATCTCCTGCACATACATCGCGCTGTATGCATGTCGGCTATGCTCTCATGCGCTTTTGTCGGACACGTCATCTTTGAGATGCTGCAGCAATCTTGCGGAATGTACACGTCCCCTATAAGACGTATATGCTTACGTGTCGCGCAATGTACAGATAGGATTTTGCGGGGTGACGAAGTGTTCAGTCTAGAATTACATCAACAAATATTCCTTCGGTATATATGCATGTCGCACGGCTATCCACGCGTACAACAATGCGAACAAGTTCCAGGAGCGATGGCAGATTTTAAAATAATTCCTCGTAATACCGAGATGAAACTCGTTTAAGGATGTTGAGTCCTAAATCGCAAATGATGATAAAATTCTGAAAATTTGGTATGTTTTTGTATGAAGTATTTCAGGGGTCGTGTTAAAATTTCACGACAATTAGGAAGCTCTTTATTGAACAATTAACATTCACAAATTAAATGTTGTTTTATGGAAACTAATGTAACTTTGCAATAAGTTTTTTTTTGACCTCTCAATTTTATAATATCTACAATATACTGAAAGCAACGGAAACAAAACGAAGTTTATTGATACATTTTTTTTTATTTCTTTTAAAAATTGTTCTTAACAAAATGTTAATTTTTTAATAACGAGCTTCCTAATCGTCGTGAAATTTTAACACGACCTCTTAAATACTTCATACAAAAGATACCAAATTTTCAGAATTTTCTTATCATTTTTTATTTCAACCCTTAAGGAGGTTGAAGTAATGATGATAGAATTCTGAAAATTTGGTATGTTTTTACATGAAGTATTCAGGAGGTCGTGTAAAAATTTCATGACGATTAAGACGCTATTTATTGAACAATTAATATTAACATGTTTCATAGGGACTCAACATCCTGAAACCTACATATTTCGCCATCTCTTTTCTTATCTCGTACCTCGCTCGAGAAAAACGTTATTCGCCCACCACCGCAGACGACCACCAGCACCGTTCTACAAACACTTTCCGGCAAATCGTCCCCGCGGCTGTTCACTGCGGAGTACAGCTTTCCTCGACACTGCAAACGGTAAAAAAATGTTTACTGCGCAAAAACGAGATTTGAAATGAGCGAGTGAGCGAACGCGATACGGAGGAAAAGAGTTTTTCGTGACGTTGAGATTCGCAGATGAAGTACACGTACGGAAGAGTCGCATCGCGGAGAAACGATAAAACGACAGGGAGATCAGAGTGACTGATGGTAAGTGTGCTACACGAAAAACGTCGCAATCCTTTGGGCAAATGTCAAATGTTCTCCCTAATATCCGCCATGTTCATGTTTTCACTGAAATGGCTTGTGGCAAATGAGTCGTGACTTGAGAAACACCGTTTTACTGCACTCGCAAGAAAAAGGAGATTTTTTACGATAACATCAATGGACCGGGGTCATTGGATTAGGCCAACTGCAGAGACGGTCAAGCATAATCTTTCGGGGATCTGCGTTATGATCGGCATGATGAAAAAATCGTACATTTTTTATGTCATGATGAAAAATGTTAACATTTTGGGTCGATTATTTATGTATGGGGTAAACTGTTTCAAAGATTTGACAATCATTCACTTGTTACCTCTTAAGAGATTTGCCTCGATGAAGTTACATATAAATAAATCCAAGGTGAAACA
This sequence comes from Ophion costatus, assembly GCA_951751655.1. Lineage (NCBI taxonomy): Eukaryota > Metazoa > Arthropoda > Insecta > Hymenoptera > Ichneumonidae > Ophion > Ophion costatus. Next base: position 16,763,647 of record OX632357.1, on the reverse strand, counting down.
GTTACTTAACGGATTATGCCTAGTTGTAACAGTCGAAAACAGCTCATTTGTAGGATTTTTTGAGTAGTTGATAATGATAAATTTCATTACAAATTAAGTATTCGAAAAAGTATCGTCTGAAGAACACTCTGTAATTTTTTGTGTATTAATATTTAATTATGATCGATCTACAGCCAATGTCCGGAAAGCACTTCTCGAAAATGATTTTGCGGTGAGCAATGCTCTTCTGAATCAGATTAACTAATATCAAAAGGTCAAACAAAATTTCGTTAGTACCATATATCAGTTTATCATATTATTGACCGAAGGAATTCCCGAAATATCAACAAAAAAATGGCGTGGTTTCAAGCTGAGTCTTCATTTTTCGAAAAAAATGTGCTTTTTTCCAAATCAAATTGAAAGCATACATTGGAAAAAATCCTTCGATCTAATACTAAATTTTTACTTCAAGAAAAGACCCTCAAAAAATTCAGAGTGATCGATGCGCTACTTTTAGAGATATTTTGCTCACCGACTTTGAAAACCTACTTTGGGGGAAAAAAGCATTGAAAGTTTCGAACGTCGCTTCGAGCGTTCTGACGGGCGTCAACGTAACAGCCTATAAATTTGTCAATTTTGATTGGATCACGGTGAAATTTTCAGGAAACATCCATACGATGATATACTGTGAAAGTATACTTGTTTAGAAAAATGTTATTCATCGACTTTTACAACTACGCAAAACCCCCTAATTAACACACTTTTCGAATAAGAAGCTAATTCTTCATATTTTGCGGCCTGGATCTCATTATACGCAAGGAGCCTTTATATGCTGGAAATTTAATAGAATTGATGTTTCATCGCATAGCTGTACCCTAATTTGCAACAAAGATTGCTCTACGGTAAACCGCCCCGCTGCGATTTATGAAACGCTATAAGTCCAGCGTATGACCGAATGCTTTTTCCATATGTTTTTCAATTTATTGATAACAAAAGACTAAAGTTGTTTATTTTGGTCACAAATCGAACTTTTTTCTCAACAGCTTGACATTGTCGTAATTGTCGACATTACAAAATGTATCCGGTCATACAAAAATCTTGATGCTATACTAAAAGTGCATTTCTTTATTTTCCATCTAAATCACCTTAGTTGCGGGAACCACCTACACCGATTGATCATGCAGCAACTCTGCTCCAATAATAGTAACTTCATTGCTTATTAATATTTTTCAATAAAAATCTCTAACTCGACCAGACTAAGTATCAATTGCGTGTAAGTCCTGATACTAAAACTGAAAAGTCCTGATACTGAAAACGGATTTTCAATATTTTTTCTGAGAGATTGAGAGATGAAACTGACAATGAGATGAAACTGACAATGAGGTGAGACTGAGATAAGAGTATTGGGATTGGGTCAGGACGCAATCCCAATATTCTCATCAGAAAAAATATTGAAAATCCGTTTTTTGGTCCTCAAACTAATCCAGATCCATTGCCATCTCATCATAGTCTCAAATTTCGGTTACGTCTACCTGGGATGGTACCTCCTATGCATTCTCAGATACCTCTCCGCATGAGGTGACTTGCTGCAACCAACATTCTTCTTCAGCTTGCGAATGTTCTCTCCCTGAGCGTTATTTGCAAATGTGAAAATAACGAAAAAATGTCAAAGCACATTGTATATATGGGTGAGTGCGATCTCTCGTCATATTAAAACGAGTATGCTGATGGCACATCCGGTAATAACGACGGAAGCAGGGCGCTCTCGTATGTTATCTCGTAAATCGCGAAACACGATAACCGGAACACCACACGTATACACGGGAGGACACCTAGTGCTCGTCCGTCTTGCTCCCTCCCTCCCCCGCCCCTCTCTCTGTCTCTCTTTCTCTCTGGCCCGGAAATAGATGAACCGCACCGCCACACCGCATCTAGTCCCCTGCGAACATCCAATGTAATCAACGTCAAACGAGAGACACATCACGTCAGGGTCCCGTATATCCGTGTGCGCGTACCCACGAGCCCGCCCCGCAAGCCTGGCGATTGTTCAAAAGGCCGCTCTCCGATAGTAATTGAGCATATGAAATATATGTGGACCAATATACAACGTGAATCTTCTCTATCGGATACACATTACACCCGCGACGACCGATGAAATTCGGCCAACTTCGATTTATATTCATCGTTGAATTTTCCAGTTATACGCGCAGATATCATGCACTCGATGTGTAACCGAACATTCGCAATCCCGAGCGGAACTGGCAAGTTGCACTCCAATTTGAACAAATCGCTGATATGCTTGTAATGGAGGCGCACGTAGTTGCGTTCGTACTCGCTCTTTCCACCGAACGAAAGTTCCAACGAATCGAACAAAATTTATCGAGCCGCAATCATTTGGAGCTCGGCCAACGAGCTGATTCAAATTATTTTTATCCTCTTCAATCCAAATGGGCTTGATTGAAATCAAACCGATTTTTTTTTTTTTCGCTCAAACGCCACTGAATTCTATTTCATTCCAGCTGTCTACCGCATCACTTTTTTTCCACCTGTACAACGTTCCCCGAATGATTTTTTTCGTCACTAAGCGAATTGATTTTTTTTGCTCGCGTGCTCAGCACTACGAGAAACTCGACATACCCGCCCAGGTTGTCGGCCTTGGTTTTACAAAGTTTGCATACACGGTACATACGTATGATTGACGATCGTTCTCCGAGTGCAGGACAAAATTACTGAGTTGATGCACACACGCCAGAGTATCTCTCGGTCGCCTCCCACTTCCTCCCTCCCTCTCTCCGTCCCCTAGCGACATTACACCATGGTGGTTTGTAATGCACATGTCAAAATGAAGCCAAGCCATCAATCACGATGTTTCCTACCCCGGACTGAAATTAGTTTGTTCCTCGTTCGTTTGAGGTTGCGCTGACGCGCGTATGTGCATCGTATTTACAAACTGCCGAAACTAAATTTAGTCCAAGTCCCGAAGCACGGTTGCGCTTGCAGGTAAAAGTCACGCCGAGTTACTTTTACCGTGAACGACCTCCAAACACCTCAAAGAGCGCAGACCTCCAACCGAAGTTTGGCGCCCGCGTACCTGGTTTCCGGAAAACTTTTTTACCCTTCTATATGCGGAGCTTGGTTATTACCAGGATGCATCGCGATACGATCCACCCCACTTTCATACTGAGTAAGCGAATGAGACATTGAAAAAACCGCTTTCCAGCGATGCCTATCTATCTTGTATCGACCTTTCATATAACGAAGCAAGGTGCACATATGTTGGGAAAAACTATGACGTACAAGATAATGTACTCTTGCTCGCAAGTGGCGAAAGTTGATGAAGACTTTGCGGTGTTGTGTATGTACCAAAGAGTGCTTTATCCTCGTTGCTCGTAGCTGGCTCCCAGATCGATCACCTCTTTACGATCGACCTTATAGTGAATAGTAATAAAGCAAAGATGTTGCTCGCATGTACTTGGTATGTACCACGCCCCTAACGTATTACATGGTTTATTCATATTTGAGCTGACCCAGCAAATATGCAGAGTGCGCTAGTTTGTAGTGCCTATAAAGCCGTGTCCTTTGTCATGCGATATATCCATGTGTATAGAGGCAAAGGGATGTTTTGAACCCCTCGTGTCTGCAGAATGTTGGCTATCCGCCCATCTGGCTGTATTGAGGGCAGTCCTAAAGATTTTTTTACGAACCTCCGCTTTCGGGGCCAGGTCTTGGGAGGACTTTTGCATAAATATCAAATGGTGATTTCGAAGACATGGCGGTTTACACGATCTTACGTGGACGATGTGAGACTGCTCTGAGAACGATCCTGGATGCTGATGTACCGCGATAGGTATATTATAAAGAAGACATATCATCCCGATGATGTATACAGGGCTAGCTTTCACTCGTCCATAAACTCCCCTACGTCGCGAGAGAAACTCCCGTCGGAAAAAAAGCTTTTGCCTCGCCGCGCTTTTGTAATCTAAGCTCTATACAGATAATATATCTGTATAGATCTGTAAAGCTTTGAAAAATCCCCGATTTATGTGAGCAAAATTGATTCGAAGAAGTGTGATGAAAAGAGAGGATTGTCTACTTTATGGTACAAGTTCCTGCGATACGACCCTTCCTTTATTTCCTCCCGTTAACGCTTACTCTTGCACTCATCACTTAATTCGAAATCAATTCTTGGCTTGGATAAACGGGGGCAAGTTTTTTTCCCGAAGCATGAGGAGGTGCTCGCGATCCGGTCCGCAGTCCAACGTGCGAAAGGGTGGATGCTAGAAATCCGAGTCTCTCTCCCGCGCCATCCAAGACTTTGTGGAAGAATCTAGGAGCCGATGGAAGGGAAGTAAGGAGGAAGTAAAGAGAGAACGAGGACGAAGAAAGTACACGACCAGGGCGGGTCCGGGAGGTCCTTACCGTCAACATAACTCTTGAGCTAACCGCCTTGCGCTCGGTACGTTTCGCGTCGCCCATCTGAAACTGTGATCTGTCGTACTTGCTATACACATCCCCTTTCTTCTTTCCTTCCTTCGAATTGATATTCTTCGGGTTCTCGAGCTCGGGGAACCCGCTGGAGTTTCCTTAATGATCTTATTCCGATAACTAACTCTGCCGGAATTGCGTCGACGCCTGAAATAGATGGTTCACGCACGCACTCATACACGTATCCAGCATCCATAAGCGTTTTCCATCTTTTGCAGATATCAGATTGCTAGAGGAGCATGAGAGACGTATTTTCTCGCTGCCCAAGTGCGATCGTATACATTACCATTCTGTACACAAGTCATTGTTTGATGTCGTGAAAAACTATCATTCCTGATTACACTGCAAAAACTAGGCGTGCTTGACGTGTGTTCAAACTATGTAGAAGCAGCACAATATAAAGGCGAGACACGCGTTGCCATGTTGATTCTACGCACTTATGCATTTGGTAGCACTTAATGCGTTAAAATTACACACTTAATGTGTTAAAATTACACACGTGAGTGTGCAATTTTTACGCATTAGATTATTACACACCTTCGTAGCTGTCCCCATAAACAACACGCTTACTGGAACGCACATAAAGTGTGTAGAATCAATATACAAGACGCATATTTACACACATTGAACTAAACAATACACGTTGATAGCAACACACGAGCAAAAATAACACGGGAAAAAGAAACACAGTTTACGTGTGTTAATTGCAAGTTATTGATCATATGTTTTAAAAATTACCTTGGTTACGCCATCACGTGAAACTCGTTAGTTGGTTTGACATTTATTGATTGACCGGTTAACAACATCACATCTGAGCTTCAATTAACCGGTTAACGGATTCAATTAACATCTAAGTGAACACGCACAAGCTCTATAATAAAAATCGTGGTAGCAGATCGCAATATACTGGTTAAAATACTGGAACCCATGGTCGATAAATCCATCGTGTGCCTACTCGCATCATACTACATGATCATAATGCATTTAGAAAAGACAACTACCAAAACTGTAAATATATCATTAACTTTATAATTAATATAATTAATACAATCAACACCGCGTAATGTATTAGTAATCTCCAATAAATACATATATTTTGACGATGAAAAGCTTTGTCATTGAATTAATTTTTCCGCGGCATCCCATGTGTATGCAGTACTGCAAAAATAAGTGTGTTGTTTCTACACTCTTTGAGTGCGTAAATGGCTGCAGACACTTTTTACACGTTTTAACGTGTGCAAGAAAATAACACGTATTTTTACACCGTCATTTTTTTAGACACGTTAAATCGTGTAAAAAGTGCCTACAGCCATTTACACACGTAAAGCGCATAAAAATAACACACTTGTTTTGGCAGTGTATTTTTGTCGGAGAATGTAAAGATTAGGTTACGAAGGTCACATCCCGAGCAGAAATCTAATCAGGCTGCCTGAGGATCCATCAGGGCCGGATCAGGGGTCAATAAGGCGCCCTGATCGGGCATGTTTGATTTGAGCCAGACAGGTCCCCGAGCAGGGACCAATAAGGCGCCTTGATCAGACACACCTGATTTGCGCCGGATTGGAGCCTTTTCAGGCATTAATAGGCGCCCTGATCAGGCACGCCTGATTTGCGCCAGATAGGAGCCTTATCAGGCATTAATAGGCGCCCTGATCAGGCACGCCTGATTTGCGCCAGATAGGAGCCTTATCAGGCATCGATAAGGCACCCTAGTCAGGCATGCCTGATTTGCGCCGGATTGGAGTCTTTTCAGGCATTAATAGGCGCCCTGATCAGGCACGCCTGATTTGCGCCAGACAGGAGCCTTATCAAGCGTTAATAGGCGCCCTGATCAGGCACGCCTGATTTGCGCCAGATAGGAGCCTTATCAGGCATCGATAAGGCACCCTAGTCAGGCACGCCTGATTTGCGCCGGATAGAAGCCTTATCAGGTATCAATAAGGCACCCTAGTCAGGCATGCCTGATTTGCGCCGGATTGGAGTCTTTTCAGGCATTAATAGGCGCCCTGATCAGGCACGCCTGATTTGCGCCAGACAGGAGCCTTATCAAGCGTTAATAGGCGCCCTGATCAGGCACGCCTGATTTGCGCCAGATAGGAGCCTTATCAGGCATCGATAAGGCACCCTAGTCAGGCACGCCTGATTTGCGCCGGATAGAAGCCTTATCAGGTATCAATAAAGCGCCCTGATCTTTTCTATCATAAATCATAATTTTTTTATGATTTACAAAATATAAATCTAAATCTATAATCTATCTAATATAAAAAAATTAACATAAATATTTATGTTAATTTTTTTGTATTATTGTTATATGGAATCAAAACTTTTTTCAGGTTATATTTATATCGCATAGCTTCGAGAAAACGTGAAACATGTTAATGGCGAGTTTGAGACGTATCCACTCCTCATGTGTTAAATGTGTGTGTATATGTGTTTTACGCGGAAAAGATTTTATTCCGATCGTGCACACTGATACACTCTACCAAAGTGAGAATGTGTCGTCATATATATATACATACATATATGTGCGAACAGAGTTTTGAGAGAAGCAACGGCCGCGACTACGCATTGGACAGGGCTCCCCCCTTTTCCCCTACACCCGAAAAATACGCGTTCTGACCTTTAGATGTCGCCACTAGTATGCATGTACACGACTTCACTTTTTCACTTTGGTGCGAGTCCTATGTGATTGGCCAACACATTGAACCGGCGGCCAATCCCGTATTATTTACCTAGAAGAAAGCGCAACAGCCACGCCGTAGCTACATCGACATATCTCGTTCGTTTCATCAATTTCTCCCGAAGAAAGGCAAGCCCTTCAAGAAAGTGTCGTGCATACAAAATCTCAGGTAAAGTATATTTGCGATTAGACTGTGGATTATCTACACATGAACAGTGATAATATATAAAATACGACTTGATGGACGAAGACAAGGCGGCGTAGCTTAACCCCACTTTGTCACTCTCGCACCATTTCTATACATAGTGTAATATATTTTGTATCGAGAAAAAATTTTCAACGGTACAAACATACGTATATGTACATAAATGTACGAGTACATACGTTTGCATGGGACCAGATGTCGAGAAATAATTGCGCAAATTGCATTTTGTACGATTTGCGATCGATTGTTTTAAAATCTCATCGCAGTCTGAATTATCAATTGAGCCAAATTCGAGGATAACTTGCCGTAATAAAGATACGCCAAATCGAAAACAATTCGGTGATGCCGAGTTCTCGAAGCAAAAACGGAGGGAGACTGCCAGGAATTGACCAAAGCATCAATACTTACAAACTTGGGGAGTTGCCCTTCAAAAATTTGGAGGAATTCGAAAAATTCGACGACAAACTGAAATCTGAAAAAGCTCTTCGACGTGACGTCGTAGGTTTCATTCTATACTATGAGAGTATTTTTAATTCATAACTATTTTAAATGATTAATTCTTCTATTTATTGTTTTCAGATAAATGGCGTTTCTTTGCTCATCATTTCAGATCCGAAACATCTTGTATCGTCGATACGTAACGTCATTCAAAGATTTTTGATACGTGACGTAGTTCTGAAGTTTACAGCTGTAAGGCAAACCAGCGGAAAAAAAGTATTCAAAACTGACACTGCATTCTATGCCTGCATACGTGGTACACCATTTAAAAATAATTATTTAATTAATTATTTATATTAAGAGGATATATCAGTCGGAGCCTATATCGCTCACTTTTCCTGGTCGAATACTCGACCGGGGAGCGGTGGCGCTCCCTAGATTCGACTGATTTATGCTCTTAATGTAAAGATGTAATTTTTCTATGTATATTCACTAATTTTTCTATGTATTCAAAATATTTCAGATACAATCCCGACAGAGTATGCTGGTACTCCCCACGCAGGTTCTATCAAAGAGAAACAAATTTCGGATGGGCTAGCGGCGGTCATAAACAGTGCGAAAGATTGGGCCGGTCATCGCCGAAACCGGAACAAAAACTAAACGATCAAGTCATGTAAAATAACAACTTAAACTTTAAAAAAATGTTTCATACATTTCATATTTTTGTAATAACATTAGTAAACTTGATAACGTGTAACTGCGATAATAATTTAATAAATGTTGATCTATTTTTAAACAATAAATTAATCAAATGATTGAGCCAGATGACACGCATGTCTCAGGCCGGATGAGGCACCTGATCCGGGCCAGATAAGTTGCTTGATGCGAGCTAGATAGAGTGCCTAATCTGAGCCTGGGAATGTGCCTGATCCGAGCCAGATAAGTTGCTGGACACGGAGCCTGAGCCGGGCCTGATAAGATGCCTGATCCTAGCCAGATGCGGTGCCTGATCCGGGCCTGATAAGATGACTGATCTGGGCCAGATAAGTTGCTTGATCCGGGCCTGATCAGAGCCAGATAAGGTGCCTGATCCGGATCTAAATTTGCAAAAGCGTTGCATCCCTGATCAGGGCCGGACTAAATTTGCCCGACCCGGCCCGGATTTGCTATTGTGGCAGCCTGATCCGGTCCGGATTGCACCCTGAACAAATTTCTGCTCGGGATGGCCGTTCAAGGGATCAACCGATCATTTTCGAAGCTCATGGTTTTCGTTGCTTTCGCGACATTTTCAACCTCCCCACTTTCCATTCAGAAAAAACTTCTTTGGAAGTGGTGTCCAAATGTCCCCGGGTTTGCAGAAAAAGCATTTGGGAAAGTCCATTGATGCTGACTGAAACACTTCCGGGACTTTTAGAATGTTCAACCACCACGACTTTCTCACGTAATAGGATATCCAATCATTTTCACTAAAAAGCTGCTCATAAGTTGTACTAACAATTCACATTGGCTGCTACCAATCTACCTTTATACCAGTCTACCTTTACCTTACCAGTTTGATCAGCATTTGCACAGTCATCATCGCGAAACCGAATGGCCAAACGCAGCATGCTACACACTAGAGTCCAAATATGTCCACAGGCTGCAGGTGAAATATCAAGTTATTATTGTGCGAATGTCCAAACTGCTCGTCATGTGTATAGGAATGAGCAGTCAATTGAACCCGCAGGATCGGGTATTTATCGATACCGCGTTTGGATTTTATCTGTAATGCAGATAACTCCATAGGAAAGGGATGGAGACAGAGAGCTTGCTGTTGAAATGGTACTTGCGTGCAATGGCCACATAACCGCGAGAAGTATTTATCAACGGTGTTATAGTGCGGCGCAAATTATTTATCATGAGACAGAGAGAGCGGGTCAGCTGCTGGATATATCGGTATATTGAAACTAACCCACCGTGCGATCCGTACAGGGAATTATTAATCGGTGGGCCTTGCGGGCATGTAATGAACGTGTGACGGGATCGCGCGGAAGCCCAGATCGAATTGCGCATTCACCGATTCCGCGCGCGGTTGTGTGGCGCCATACGCGCGACCTAAACGAACGCGCAAACGCGACGTACCTACACAACAAGAGGAAATATATTTCACCGATTGAGAGGGCATCCGTTTGGTTTAGAGGGTAGCCGAGGCATAAACCGTCACAAACGAGTGAGGGGGGACGGTAAGCGTACATCAATGGCATTAAGTGCCATTTCAACATAAGCTTTGAAAGCGTCTCCAAGTGTCGGAATGTTATCAATTCTTCGTTGAACGTAATTGAGCATGTTGGAATTCCATATGAATGTACATGTGTGTGGACAAGACTGATAAGGAACATCACTTTGGTGTCCGCCTTCGATTTTGTTGGAAATCATATATGTGACAAAACGTTGAAAACTATGAGATACGTACTTTTTTATTGGGGGAAGAACGGTTTCAAGGGAGGAAAACGCTTATCAAAGAGAGGGGTATCAAGGGGTGATTTTGATGTTTCACGTATAAGCAGTTCACCGATCTAAATGAAACAAAAACCAAAATTCTTGTAATGTAAAGCGATGAAAAAACCACTATAGAAACATCGAAAAAAAATTAAATTAAGGGGTGACACATCTTTTTTGAGGGGTGGTTTCCACCGTTAACACCGTTTTTCCACCGATGGAAAAAATACGTGTTTAATGGATTTCAATGCTTTATCACATATATAAGTTTCAACAAAATCGATGGTGGACACTAAAGTGATGTTCCTTGCGAATGAATATGCGGTGTTACCCACTAGGAACTTTTATAATTTCATCACGTCCATCCACCTGTCACAATAGAGTACCCTCCTCCCTTTCCCTTAGTCATGTAATTCTTTGATTCGGGAACCTGAAGGAATTTATGGGAATGGGATTGAGCGAGTCCTTTCATGTTAAACGGTTGAGATTTTTGTTCAATAAGTCGTTTCGCAAAAAACAACGACTTTAAATTTGACAGGATTTGATTTTCGATATTTTGTAACACTGATTGTGAATTGTTACCTTTGCGATACCCATGATTATCGCTGGTCGTAAAGTGTTGTTTAATAAACAATGAATTCATAAAGTTTCGTCGAAGTAATTAAAATAATAACACACATATATATATAGATATTTTCGCACATATTATGCATTTTGTCAACAATTGTACGGCGAAACATTTTAATAAAGTAGGCATAAAAAAACGAGAGTGGACTTTATAACATCCGTGCAAAGCGTACAAAAGTTAGGATGTATATTGAACTTTTGTATCGGCCGTACGTCAATGGCTAATGAACTCGGGCCATTACTGTCATTGAGCCTAAATATGTTCAAGGGGTCAGGCTACTGTGACGACGCAGGTATCAGAGTCATTAAAAAAAATTGAGTAAGTTTTGTAAGTATTGTAATAAGTAATAAGTTTTGTAAGTAATGCAATAAGTACCTGATCTTACTTATTATTACTTAATGAAGTAATAATAAGTAATAATAAGATTGAAAGTCCGTTGGGACATTTATTTGTGTGTACCTTTACAATGCTGTGTACTGAATTACATTAAAAACAAAAATAATTTAACCTCAATATAGATAACATTGGCTAATACTTGACCGACCTATTGATTCAATAGTCTTTCGATCACAAAAAACGATGGTCTTATTTTTATTTTTGGCGAAAAAATGACATCATTATCCTTAATAACTAACAAAAAAAATGTCATGAAGAAACCCGTCGGTCACGACTAAACTGCTGCACTAAATAAGTGTACCAATTTTTACGTCAAATCCGTTCACTAGAAGTCGAGAGTCATGTACACCGTTTTTAAAAATATAGTTACGAGAAAAACGCGTTTTAAGTTTTACTAGCTGTTCTTCCGTGGTAATCATTAGTTTACCTTCAATCTTTGATTCCCGCACCATCGTTGAGTCTTCCTCTTGAATTTGAATTGCCTCAAGCAACGACCGAGTGTTCGTCATTTTCACCGTAGCCTTACCCGTTAATGTGCAGTATTCGTCACCATTTTATGCCGAATTAATAGAATCGCGAGTTCCAATCGATTTTCCACGGCGTGGTCTATATACGTGTACAGCAGTGGTCCTTACCATGCCCTTTGTTTCCGGTCGCTTTACCCCTCGTCGATCTACTTCGTGAAAATTCGATCGCGAGCGTTAAAGCTGTTGATTCAAGCTGGTATGCATCCGAGTGGAAAGGAGTTTAGGGCTCTCGTGCACCCGTTCCCTATTAACGAGCGCCAGGCGTAATTGCAGGAACCGCAAATCGCTTCAAAACCCGAGGCAATGTCCAAGAATGGGAAAAAAGAGCAAAATGTAATCACTTTTCGATCGATACCAATTTGAAGGAAAAAACATACCAAAAAATCATCTATACTTTAGGCCTCTCACGCTATTTAGGTTCTGGCCAATTTTTGATTAAAACTTGAGCAAGCAGAGGAAATGTTCAGGTCATGTTCTAATATAACAATACATATATATCTCAGTCGACAATAATTATTTTTTAAACTAATCATCATTTATTAATATTTTAATTTTGGAAGCAAAAAAGTGAGTTGTTCTGATTTGTACCATACTATATTAATATACTATTAATATTAATATATATATATGATATATAATATATAATAATTAATATTAATAATACTATAACCAGATTATATATATATATATATATATATATATATATATATATATATATATATATATATATATATATATATATATATATATGTCAAAAGGTTGATGTCAGGTCTTTTTCAGTCCTTTAATGGATGATGTCAGGACAGTTGGTGCATATCGGGTCAGTCCTGACAAGCTTTCCTTACTTATGTATTTTGTCAGGACACGTCCCGATAACTACCATCCGTTACTTAGGTGTTCTTTCTCCCAGAGATAGGTATTTCTCAGGACATGTCTCGATAACCACTATCCGCTACTAACGGGTTCTTTCTCCCAGAGAAAGGTTCTTCTCAGGACATGTCTCGATAACCACCATCCGCTACTTAGGTGTTATTTCTCCCAAAGAAGGGTTCTTCTCAGGACATGTCTCGATAACCACCATCCGTTACTTAGGCGTTCTTTTTCCAGAGGGAGGTTTTTCTCAGGACATGTCTCGATAACTTTCATTCGCTTCATAGGCGTTCTTTTTCCCAGAGAAAGGTCTTACTCAGGACACTCCTGACAATTGTACTGAACAGGTTTAGTATTCTCCTGCCGCGAACGTATAATTTCAAGACGTGCCTCGACAACAACCTATCCTAATCGGAATATCTATACTACCTTTGATGTTAGGACATTTTATTATTTTCAGAGGTATTGATATTATATTCATTATTTCCACAGATCAGTGAACTTGTGATAATTTGCACGATTATGAACAATACTGTCGTGTAAAGATACTTTACACGCTTTCTTACTTCTTCAGATTTGTTGAAAATTGAGGGTCGTTGGTGCCTTGTCACCATATCGTTTATTATTTATATAAAATTTTGACTTTACGAACTTTACGAACTTGGTAGCGTATGCTAGTTCGTAACGTATGGTAGCGTATGCTAGCGTAAATATAAAGCCTTCTCTAAATCCAGTTACATCTACTCTTTTTGGCGATGACATCGCGAAATATATCATTTTCAATTATTTCAAAAATTCCTTCAGTATTTGTGATACGAGAAAGTTGTTTCCGAGACCGGTATTATTATCTTTTCGGGTCCGTCTCATGACAGTTGCGGGGCTGAACGAACAAAGGAATAAATGTCCTGATAACAACCGTTGCTTCTATAAAATATGTCCCGATAAAAACCGTTGACTCTGTGAAGATGTCCTGATAACAACCGTTACTTTGGCGAAAACTCAATAAGACGCTTCAATTTGACTTAATAATCTGTTTAAAATAATTAACACATCCGAAAGAAGACGCGTTATTAACATTTGTGATTGTAATTAAAAATAGTGTGGTATTTAAAAGTTACATCATATGATTTCGGATTCGTATAATTCGGCAGGTGACAGGAGTGTTCTCGAAAAGATAGACGCCGAGAAGTATATTGAGTTCGCAACGGACGAGAACACCAAATATGTCAGTAACCAAGCAGGCGAAGATGAGGACCCATCGCCTAAAAAAAACCCACGAACGCAAACTGACGAAGGCTGTCATTCTAATAATACAGGTGGCACAGGTGTAAAAACGCAGTGCATTATTTTGAGGTTGTTACCTAAAAATAATGCATTCCTTTTTAAGGTTGTTACCTTAAATTACCTTTTCGGTTGTTACCTTAAAATAATGCATTCGTTTTTTACATATAGTGTAGGTACCACCTGTATTATTGTATATTAGAATGACAGCCTTCGTCAGGTTGCGGTCGTGGGTTTTTTTTTAGGCGATGGGTTCTCATCTTCGCCTGCTTGGTTGCTAATACCATTGATGCTCTCTTCCGTTGCAAGTTCAATACACTTGTCGGCGTTTATCTATTCGAGGTCACTCCTGTTACGTGCCGAATTATATCGATAAATTATGTTACAGATTTTATTATATAAAGAGGTCACAAGGGACCATTAGACGAAAGTGAAATCATATGATGTAAGTTTCAAAAACCACACTATTTTCAATTACAATCACGAATGTTAATAACGAGTCTTCTTGGGATGTGTTAATTATTTTAAACCGATTATTAAGTCAAATTCAAGCTTGTTGTTGAGTTTTCTCCAAAGTAACAGTTGTTATCAGGACATCTTCACAGAGGAAACGGTTGTTATCGGGACATCTTTTATAGAAGCAACGGCTGTTATCAGTACATCATTCAGAACGGAAACGCGTATTATTGGGACATTTATTCCTTTGTTCGTTCAGCCCCTCAACTGCCATTAGACGTATACGAAATGTACTGACCAATCGCCGAAATTTTTTAAATTTATTAAACGCTTGGCCATCTGGAGCTCCCACTTGCCATCACTTTTGTTTCTAATCAAGCCCTATATATACTGTGAATTTGGACGAAATCGGTGATGACGAATAGCCGACCTCCCCTTGTACGTGCGCAGTTCTATCGAGAGATTGGCTCATGGTTGGCTCATGGTTGGCTAACACTAAATGACTCTAGATGCCCGATATAAATCGTTCGCGCGTCTAAAAAGTTCTAAAGGTTTCGTCACATCAATATAAACGGGGGTCACCAAATGTTTAAAGAAAATATTATTGATAAAACTTGGGAAAATGTGACTAGCCGAAGAATTTTCGTAGCAGTGACTTTTCAGAGAAAATGTTAAATTGCTTACATCTGCTAAACTTGCGCGAAATCCTTTAGTCGAGTTTATAATTAAGTATAATAATTGATTGTGACTTATTTTCATTAAAAGTTTTATCCAAAGTAAGAGTTGTTATCAGGAAATCTTCACAGAGGAAGCGGTTGTTATCAGGACATTTTTGATAGATCCAAGGGTTGTTATCAGGACACCATTCAAAATAGAAACGCGTATTATTGGGACGCTTATTCCCTTGTTCGTGATAACCATTTATTCCTTTGTTAATGATAACAATAGTCCCAGGTCCGAATGCTACTGCCGGGCTAATTTTTTTTTGCGGAAGCATATACCCCTTTGCTAATCATCCTGTGCAGTTTGGGTACGGTCCACGAAACCATTTGTCAGAAAAAAATCGAAAACTCGTTGTATTTCGTGGGTTGAGCTTATAGAAACCTCCCGATAATTGTTCAGTTGATTTTTCATGTCAGCTAAAAGAAGGCAGCTACGGAGATAAAAAGATAGGTACGGTTCAACTAATTATTGGAATAACACCTGGCACCGTGAAAATGAGGATTCACAGCACCGTTATAAAATGATGGATAGTTTTTATCGCGAATTTGTGTGAAAATCAATAGAATTGAGATAATGATAGAATCGGCAAAAGTTACAGAAATTTACACCACATTGGAAATATTACATTCAGCGACAGATTGAGGTGATTTCACTCAAGCTCTCACGGAGCCCCCGATATTCAGCTCACCGATTGAAGAAACATACATCGAACTAGATATTGACCAAACGCCAGGAGGGCGGTGGAACGGAAAATTGAAAAAACTATCCAGTTTCTACTCTATTAGCTCAGTGACTTTACAGTTGAATATATCATTCCTTAAATATTAGTATTAATGCCGTTTATGTATGACAAAGGAATAAATGTCCCAATAAGAAGCGTTTCCTCCGTGAATGATGTCCCGATAACAACCGTTTCTTCTCTGAAAGATGTCCCGATAACAACCGTTTCCTCTGCGGAAGATGTCCTGATAACAACTGTTACCTCTGGAAAAAAATTAACAACAAGCTCCAATTTTAATTGATGATATTTTAGAATAATCAACTCATCATAAAAAACTTGTTTCTCGAAATTAAAAAAAAATCGTTAACTGTTTCGATGCGTAAAAACGCGGATCATCGAGGTTTCTTATATTTTTATAAATACATCTCTCGAATAGCAGTATTATATGTGCATCTATTAATGGAAATATGGATTATAAAGCGTGTCTCAAAACAAGCTGGCATTTTAATCTATTAATAAAACGTATTATTTATTTGAAAAGTACGAATATTTTTATTTGAATATAAGCTGCAAACATGGAGGTTTTTTGTGGAACACAATATCCGATAAATAGCATCAACGGCATGGACTTGGAAGACATATTCTGCCAACGAGATGGCTCAACTGCCACACTAGGGGCGAAACAATGCAGTTATTGCAGACGACATTTCAAGGTCGTGTTATCTCGCGGCGCGGTGATGTGAATTGGCCACCAAGATCGTGCGGTTTGACGCCTTCGGACTTTTTTCTTTGGAGTTTTCTGAAAGGAAAAGTATATGCCAGTGATCCACAGACCATTTCGGAGCTCCAGGAAGCAATTGGCCGCACCATTAATGAAATTAGCCCGCAATGATGCCGAAATATTATTGAAAAATTCATGAACAGTGTGAACATTTGCAAACAGAAACGAAACGGTAATTTAGCGGATATTGTGTTCCACACACAACCTTCATGTTCGTACCTTCTATTGAAAATATTCGTACTTTTCAAATAAATAATACGTAATAAAATAATTAATAAATAAAAATTTCACGTAATTTTGAGACACCCTATATATAAGACAAAATAAAGTTTCACGACGATATTGGAAACGTTTCCGAACTGAGCCGTCAATTAAAAAAATATGATTAAAATGCTTATGTGGTTACAGTTGGCTGTCCCGATAAAACCCCATTACTCGCCAATGAAGAGTCCCGAGAAATACCATTCGAAGGGTTTCTAAGGCTGTCCTGACATCATCCGTTCGTAGGGATTCTAAGGCTGTCCTGATAAAACCCGTTTACTCGCCAAAATGAGTCCTGAGAAATACCATTACGAAGAAATTCTAAGGCTGTCCTGATAAAAACCGATCTCTTGAGAAAAGAGTCCTGACAACAACCATTATTAAACTATTTTTCTAATGTCCTGATATCTACCGTTTTAACTATTTTCTCTATATAATTTGAAAAAATGCACTTGCACCAATTTTGGGTGAAGATTACGCTTCAGCAGCATTATAAGTGCTATTTTCAATGGTTAAAAGTAGGCCTTAGAAAAGTCCTGACAACATCCCTTTGACATATATATATATATATATATTTAAAAAATATGTATTTTTAATTAAACCTCCATTTTTCCCATCTTACCCCGCATGCGGGGCAAGATGAAACAGCGCTAGGATAATGATGGGGCACGAATTATTGGCAACTTTCGTATATAAAAGTGGTTTCATTCTCAATACCATCAATTTGATAAGCCAATCGTTTAAACTCTGTAGGATTAGTCCGAATAATCTTGCTTCCATATCATTTCGATCACTTGTAAGTTCTTTTTCTTCCCCTGGTAGAAACACCGGTTGAGGAGGAACTGAATGCTTCTTTACTAGTTTCATTTCACATTTTCTAACGTAAATAGTGGTACGTTGTAAAATATTCCGGGTTTGCGATAGCTTGTATTCATCTTGCCCCATTAAACGGTTAACGAATTAACAAAAAATCACGCGATAACCTTGAAAATTTCTGACAAATCGTTCTTATTATGAACATTAATAATTATAGCTGTACCAAAAATTACATCGTTTTGTCAAAAAATCGATATTATTTTCTCACTCGAGACGGGTGCTTCCGCCACAGTTGATACTTTCACACTCATTCGCCTTACCGCCCCCTCCAAATTCCAACGCGCGCACTATCCTCGCATACACTGTTTAGTGGCTAGGCTTATGATTCATCTTACCCCGCGTATTTGTCTTGCCACGAGTTCCCCTACATGATAATGAAGTCTTTTTTATACGCGTTCTTGGACAGCTTGTTGATATTAAATGTTTTATTTCTAATGAGCTCCCATATAGCCCTGCCGGGTTTTACGATCCCATTCCTTTCTACTGATATCATTTGATTTCTTTTAGCTCACGATGGCAGCAATTTTCTATTTTAGTGTGATTGTCAGCGATAAGGAAGCACTGTTTCGCAAATACTTTTTTACCAAAGAGTATCACGCAATCGATGGAATGTTCGAGGACGGTGTTTTTAGGACTTTTTGGAAAGTTTTGCATAATGACACGATTTGAGAGGGAATCTCGCTCACTCTCTCTCTCTCTCTCTCTCTCTGTCTCTCTACTCGGTGCGTGATACAGTAGCAGTGAATGGAATATCCCCCTTCACGGCCAAAAAGTGTCGGGAATGTATTCGTACTTGCTGGAATAATGCGACCCTTCACGCAGTTGCTCATGTACGAATCACGAGTAGAGGTGAACGACTAGAGAGTTTTTCGTATATATTTCCAGCAGACAGTGACTCCTCCCCGGCGTGGGGTCAGAAAATTCGCTCCCACCCCGCAGCTTATTTGCATCTCGAAATATCGTGGGTGGCAAAGCGTCGTAAAGAGGAAAATAAATTCTTCCCCAGCACTGTGGAATGTCGTTGACAGGAGTGGATCTTCTCAAAATTTGGCAAATGCTTGGTGAAATTTACGTACCCTTCTCTTGTCTTCCGTGGAGCGTGTGTCAATGTTGGTGAAGTAGTAAGAACGCAGATTGCCAGGATTTCCGAGCGAGCCAAAGTTTTGTGGCCCTGGGGTGACACAACGCATCAGCTCTGCAAAAACTAGGTGTGTTTGACGCGTGTTCAAAGTATGTAGATGTAACACAACATATGGGCTAGACACGCGCTGCCATGTTGATTCTACACACTTGTGCATTTCGTAACGCATGCGTCACAATTCACACACGTAATGTGTTAAAATTCCACACGTGAGTGTGCAATTTTCGCGCATTAAATTATTACACTCTTCCGTAGCTGTCCCCACCAATAACAAGCTTATTCGAACACGCACAAAGCGTGTAGAAACAACACACAAGACGCATCTTTACACACGTCGAACTAAACAACACACGAGCAAAAATAACACGGAAAAAGGCAACACGTTTAAGTGTGTTAAGGTAGAACTAGCGGATCGACTAATCAGAAAATCTATTAATGATCGAATCTGAAAAGGGTCAAATATAATACATTTGGGTATAATAATAAACATGAATAGGAAAATAATTATTTGAGAAGTGTATGTGATAACTGTGTATCATATTATGAAAATAAAGTATCAAAATAGCAATCAGATTTGACTTGAGTTGTCACAGGCCGCTATTTCATAATTCTGGCAATATTTGTGGCAACCATGTACTCAGGTGCTTTCGATAAATGGCAAGTGTGTGTTTGTTTACCGTATGTGTAAGCGTGTGTTTCTAGTGCGTGTGAAATGTGCATATTGTAAAAAGAGAGATGACAGACGCGGCTAGCAGGCGCAAAAATTAGTCGACTCAATCGATAATATCTGCTCGAAATGTCCCGTAACGTATATTTTCCATGGAACATACGTGACCGCGGCAGTTTTCTAGTTGTTTATCGCTTTTCGCATAGCTTCGATCCAATCGCGAACTATTATTATTTCCGTTCCAATGTTTGATCCGCACGGATTCTCTATAAGGTGCGGGTTGAATGCATTGATTTCGTGAATCAATTACTATTGTATTTAGCCGGTAAGGCATGCAGAGCTTTCGCGGACGTCATTCTGTATGTCTATACTACAGCATATAAAAAAAACAATTTTCTTTCTATCGAGGAGGTTCGTGCACCTCCTACCTTAATTGCGAGTTATCAATATGTTTTAAAAATCACCTTGGTTGCGGCATCACGTGAAAAACATTACTTGACTTGACATCGATTGATTAACCGATTAATCGAAGACGACATTTGGTCTCAACTTTTTCTTTCATTTATAGATCATTTTTGAGTTTGCCACATCGAAGAACCTGAAATTGGCATCTATTTTCCAAAACCTCGATAGCTGCATTGATTCTTTAGCGACGTATTTTTGTTTCGAGGCCATCACCGACAAGCAAAAAGCGGCCGTCATTGTGAAGCTGTATGAGAACCTAGCCTATGCGAAGACAAGAAAAACAGTCACACCTCTTATACATACTACAGTGTATCATATAAGAACTGTTGAGTTCAGTTCAATAAATGTATATATTTTAACGATAAAAAGCATTTGTTATTCATTGATTATTCCGACACATACCATGTTTATACGGTATTGCAAAAATAAGTGCGTTGTTTTTACACAATTTGAGTGTGTCCATGGCTGTAGAGACTTTTTCACGTTTTAACGTGTTCAAGAAAATAACATACGTAAGTGTGTTGTTTGAGCGCACGTGTTACTTTTACACCGTAATTTTTCACACACGTCAAAACGTGGGAAAGTGTCTACAACCATTTACAAACCTAAAGTGTGTAAAAACTACACATTTGTTTTTGCAGTGTAGACGTTTCGATAGCTGGAGTACAAATACTCCAAGATTTATTTTTTTTTTCATTTTCGATCACCGATTTACCGATGCGAGCAGTATTTTTTCCCCTGTAAATTATGGCGAACCCTCAGCGCCAAAGCTCTCGCTCGTTAGGGTCTTTAGAATTTTTATCGAGACCGAATTCTCGAGCGAATTGTTCCTCATTTCAGCCCACCCGTTTTCCGCTTTCCATCTCTGTCTTCCTTCCCTTTGCGACATCCCCTTTTCAATTTTCGCTCGGCTACAGTACGCTCGTAACCAATCCCGTTTTCAGGAAGAAATCTAACCACCGGAATCTGGGTTAACGGTCGCGAGAAGTCCTCCACCGTTCTCCGCTACGACAATTTCTAACGAGGCGAAGGAGACCGAGATCAGGCCGGAAGTACCAGAAACGAAATATAGTTATAAGCCAGTGGAATTAAACGCTCGAACCGCACGAGGCTTAAGAACCGATCGTAAACGCTCGCGAGATGACTCGGCAGACACATAAAAAATTGAGACAAGATCTCGGCGATTTATTGAAACGATGGGAAGTCTTGGACTGTGAAATTGCAATTGAGCGTGACAGGTGCGTGGGCGTCTTTGATGATGGGAATTTTCGAAAAAAAATTTCCAAACCTGCATTTCTTGAATATTAGAACTTTTAACCTGAGACTAAATTTCTTTGTTAAATCACTGTTCTGGAAAAAACTGGTCAGTTTTTGAAGTAACGCGAAATTGCAGGAACAAAATAGCAGGGATTTCGCGATTTTTTTATTAGACAATGCTGCTTGATCCATCCCTATAACTCTTGAAAAATAGCCGGAAAAGAGGCAAAGGGGTAGTTATGGAAAAATGAGCAAACATCGATGATGAAGCTTCAAAATTCTGTCAAAGATCGAAAAATAATCATTGTTTGATAAATCGAGTAGATCTTTTCAGAGCAAACTAATGCGAACAGAAAACACGCAAATCGAAGAGTAAGAAGGAATGCGAGGCGATTAAGTAAAAACAACCACGATTCTTGCTCGAGACGCAAAACAAATTTGGATTTTACCATTCGAATACGAATTTACCATTAATTTGCTCCAAAACCCCGCATTTTGAATTTGAAAACCTCAAAAATGTGAAAGCAGGAGTTTTTCGCATTAAGCTCGTGTAATATTGAGCTTCCGACAAAAGATTCGGTGATATTCCTAATCGGCGGAAAATTTTTCAATGGACAGACCAAAGAAATTATTTAAATGTCGAAAAAAAAAAAATTCGACCCTTTTGGCCACTTCCAAAGTCGTAAACATCCCAACATTTCAAACAGCCATAGCGTCGGTCCTATTTGAGTGATATAAATTTACTACCGAGATTTTGAAAAGGATTTTGGTGGACTTAGTCGATGCCGGTTGATCTATCCCGATATCCCAATTAGTTTTCTCGGAAAGGCAACTTGAAAAATTCGCGAAAATCGATGCTCCAACTTTGGAATTCTTCCCTAAAATAGAAAAATCATGGCACCTCCTCGAATCAAACGGCATTCAAAAGAGAAAACGACAACAAAAAGAATGCGCGAAAGCGGAGTTATAAATCGAAGCCGAAAATAAATTATCGACGATTCCGTGAAGCTACTTATTTTTGGTTAAAAAGCGAAAAAAACTGGTATTTGTAATATTTTTTTAAGTCCCCGTCTATATATGCTTACCCCCTAAATACGAACGCAATATTCATTGCCCCCAAAACCTCAATTTCTATTAAACGTGCTTGAATGTGTGTAAAACCCGTTTATCGCGCTTAGCCCGCGTAATTTTGACCTTTCGACTGAAGCTCCGTGTCATTTGTAATCCTTGAAATGATTATTGGGTATTTCCCGAAGAATATGTTGGTAGACTCAGATTAGTACCAATCAAATCTAATCATTGCTGAAAGCTTGTCATCCTTCGAGGCCCAAATAGATTCCCTTTCCCCTTCAATCCCAGATCGATAAATTTAAACGTTCGTTGCATTCAATTCTCAAATGAAACAATTCGCATGGACCATCCGTCTTTCATCATTCCCTAAACACTCTATTAGCCAAGCTTCTTCACAGAGCTAAAGATTTTCGTTTCCAGCTGAACGAAAATCCATTCACCTCAAATAGTGCCTCCTCGAGTATGACCGAGTATTCCACTCGATATTTCCCTTCCACGTGGTTTATCACGCCCATTGTATCGGTAGACTGTTCCTATTATGGAACGAAAGGCAGACCCGGCGCGTGGATGAACTTGACTAAGTTCGTTGACGAAGGTTCGAGTGGAGCTCGAGTGGTAGACGATGCGAGGGGTTGGGATTAATGCAAATGAGGTTTTCACCAGTTCGTTCGGCTTAGCTCCCGCAACGGGGAGTACACGCACATCAGCCAACTCTACATTCAACCCTTCCGTAGTTGATCTGTTATACACTTTCCAAGAGTTGCGCCACTAAATCTGCCAGTTTTCCAAGTCTTCTCGTCAACGTTCTTGACTTCAGCGGAGTCCTCGTCCGACCTGCCATTTCACCGTGAATTTATATACAAGACGTGGATCTCTCTCGTTCGCTTTCTCTCTCTCTCTCTCTCGCGAGTTCTTCACGATCTAACACAATTTAGAAAACACATAGCACACACGCGGAATATCCTCGAAACTGTTGCACGGAATCATTTAACTTGTTGAGTAATAACCCGACTGCTTCTAGTTCATAGTCGTATGTGCACAGCTATCCAGCGGCAAGCCTACTATTATGAGCATACGTTATGAGAGTAGGGTTCAATTTGTTTTAACTCGTTAAGCAGATCGGCCAATAAACATAGAGGCGCAGTGCTCGTTTCGACGCGGCGTAGAGCCCAGAAATGACGATCCATCTCCCTTTCTTCGTTATTATACATTTGGATATGCCACTTTACTACCATGAGCGCGCAAACTACCCCCGTATTAAAAGCACGGGAAGTCCAATAACGACGGTAATCTTGACCACTTTTTTTGTTTCTTTAAATTCATTTTTCACTTTAACGACACAACTTGTTTGTAAAAGGCGCATCCGGCAGACTCGTGAACGCTCACGACGTCGCCGTGTATGTATTTTTCCAGACGATGTCTGCATGCGGGGCTTAAATTAATGTGTGTATAATCGTGCAAGAAGGTTCGAACGGCGCGGGCATAAAAGTGTGGGGATCCTTCGCTTTGTGGCGGATGAGGTGAGAGACGGAGAGTGGGAGGGAAAGGGCAAACGCAGAGAGAGTAACGCTTGATTCGAGGTGATACGAATTATGCCCTCGCGGCTTAATCAACCCTCTTCGAAATCCCGGAATGCTGATTACTCCAATTTGCCACTGTTCAAGTTTTGGTATGGGGACAGTTGGCGAAACGCTTATTCCACGTGATCGTACATAGTGTATAGTCTAGAAAGGAGGATTTTTCGCGTAAAGCAGTATGACCTGGGACGATACTTCGATAGGTGACCGCTTTGCCGCGTGTTGGCTCGCGCGCCATCTACCGAGCGAACGCCATTGCTACTGAAATCCCAACGATAACGCAACGGAAAATCAGTGAAATATTGGCCGGTAAAACCTCTGCGTTATCGGCAGAGGTTTTCCCGAGTTTCCCTATGCCCTCGTGCAAACGTGATACAATGATGCATTGGGACACGAGTGGCTGTAGGCAACATCCTCAGAGGTATCGAAGAAACTTGTTGCAGGTGACACGTGTCGGTTGAAAATGATAGGAGATGAGATCGGAGAATCTTGTAATGGCATACGACGCAACATTTGGAATCAAAATAATAATATTCCGGAGACGATATTCTTGCTCCGAAAAATTCTAATTGACATCCGCGGGACTCGATTGCAAAACGCCTTAGGGAGTCCTCATTGGGATCGAATTAGATTCCGCACTGCTCCCTGATGAATGCCATTTGAGAATTCTTACCACGTTCGTGATTAATGTTATACTTTAAGCGATTTTTACTTCATTTTCTGATTAAAGTTATACTTATTTAAGATTCATTCTCTTGTCTATCTCTTATTTTGCTTATAAAATTCAACGTACAGAATGCTACGGGATTCAGAAAGTATCGTACTGGATTCTGATCGAGAATGTAGCAATTTGTTGAGATTCAAATTGGATTCGTACATTCGACTCCAATGGGGGGGATCCCAATCAGAATCCAATGAAAGCGTGACGTTTGAGTATAGGGATCCAATGAGACGAATTTCCGCTCGAGAAATTCTTTCGATCCCAAAAAGCCCCCAGGCTGCATGATTAAAAAATTATTTACACAAAAGTAAGAAAATATTCTTCCTGCTTTGAAAACATAGCCGTCACCTTCCCTTCTCTCAACCGTTGCCTCATAATATACACCCTGGTGCATGCGAATTAAGGCCTAAGGCCACAGTAACGGGTACAAAATCATGTGCGTATTTAACCACTTTTTTCGTATGATAAAGTGATTCCCTCATAAAATTAATTACACATCTATTTAGTATAAATATCAAGCTGTTAGCATTTTTTTTTCGATGCACAAAATGGTCGACTACTCGAAAGTTCTCGAAACAGCTTTTTTCCAATTGGCGTGACAATTAACTTCAACAATTTTCACTCGATTTACTTCAAATCTAAAAGTTATGTTCCTAATTGCATTTCGCAGAGAAGTACGTACGGAATTTCTAATTAAGCGAAAACTTTTCATTTTATGAGCAGTTATAACGAAAATTTTCACTGAAAATTCATTCCTTAAGTTCAAATACCTACCACTTTTGAATGAAACAATATTTTTTAAATTCCGTACGTACTTCTCTAGGTATTCTAATGTGGATTGACGAGAATTTTTGTTTTTTGTTCTGGGTCAAAAATTGTGAATATTTTTTATTTTATTTAACATACGAAAAAACTTGTTAAATTCGCACATGATTTTATACCCGTTACTGTGGCCTAAGGCCTTAAGAGAATCTCGCGGGGAATTTCATTTGGCTCACTTCCTCCGCAGATTCAACATTGCGCACGCCTATACGGGTTTAGGTATTCTACATCGGTACGAATAACGCGCATGTACACCGAGTCGGTAAGATTTTTATTAATCGTCGTAAAGGCGAGAACAGTTAGGGCGCCGAGATTCTCGTATCGCTCCGCTTCCATGATTTTCTTTCGCATTTCTTTTTCCGGCGTCAAACTCCCGAGTAACCTGTTACAAATTATTGCTCCCCGAGAGTATGCACACAAATGCACGCGCGGGCCATAGGGTGAGGCTCCCACCAGGCGCAAATAAATGTATATCCGCGTACGTAATTTATTTATTTATTATTTCATTTTTATTTTTTTGTCCATTTAACTTGAAGACAGAGTGGATGGAAAAGGAAGACGTCCGCGATATCGCGCGAAGCTTCCGAAGCAAAAATTGGGAAGGAAAATTCTCCGCGCGGCTTTTAGCAAGCATGGCTGCTGCGAGAATGCAGTTTGATTCTTGCGCTATATATATCTTCGCAACGAGACAACCCCAGGACGGCATGTATATATACATTGCCATAAATCAACCGATCTTTCATCTACGCATATTTTTCAACGTTTTTCACGCTTCGCCAACAACCCTCCTCGTTATCATTTATTCTCGTATTTATATTTATAGCGGTATTTATTTTGAATGCGAGCGGCGCGCGAGATGTTGAGGTTTTCGTGATCTGCAAATTATATGGTAATTCCTTAGACAAGTGACTTTTCCGAAAAATATGAGCATAAAATTATTTTTTTTGCTATTTTCTCATTTATTGGGCTATGAATGATGATATTCGAGAGGGAGAAGGCGAAATTAACCCCCTCATCAAAAGTTATGGGGTTTTGAAGTTCACGGAAACACGTGATCGATTAGGGCGATTTTCAACATTCGACACCTATATTTGGTTTGTTTGGGTTTTTGAAAAAATTGAAATTATTTTTAACGATGTTTAACTCGTAACCATTTTTTAAATGAAAATTGAAATTCCAAACAACAAACCCAAACAAACCGCGAACTTCGAAACCCCGTAACTTTTTGTAGGGGCGGGGGTCAATTTCGGCTTCCCCTGACTGAATATCTATAACCCAATAATAAATAAGAAAACAGTAAAACAAATAATTTTAGGCTCATTTTTCGGAAAAGTCTAACGAATTACCACAAGTTATTATTCAATTGTTCTTCTGTTACGCTATTTTATCTAACGTTTGCGAATTTTCATTATTTTTGCAGGAAACATAAGAACGAAGGCGATTCTCGATGTCGAGACGAAGAGCGGCTACTGGCTGACCATATACGCTCAGGATCACGGGGTTGTTCCACTCAACTCCAAATTGCAGGTAAACACACTGAAAGAAACATGCTCGCAAAAATATTTTTTTTACCGTTCCATAAATTGGCGAATCACAGTGGGCAATATTAATTGAAAACTGCATCGATGATGGATGACTAATTAATTTCCTCACCGACTGTCATCGAGTTCGAAATTCAGCCGAAGTGCGTGACGAAACGAGCTCGAAATGAAATAACGGCTTGCTGTATCAATTCAATCGCAATTCACCTCGAAAATATTAAAGTTTTTCGCCGAATTTGTGACACGAAATTGTTTTTCCCCAAATTCTACGGTTCGCTGAAATTCGACGAGAAATAATTGCGGTCAATCGAAGATTGAAAGTGATTTTTTAAATCGTTTTTTTTGCCTCGACGTAAAAATGATCGGATGCGATCTGTTGTGCATTTTACACTCGATTTTTGGCAGATGTACGTCGAGGTTCTGGACGAGAACGACAATACTCCATTAACCGAGGAGCCTGTGTATTATCCCTCTGTGCCGGAAAATTCCCCAGCCGGCGTCAACGTACTCCGCATTCCGGCGTTTGATCGTGACGTCACTCCGCAAGAATTCACGTACACGATTACGAGTGGGAATCCGGAGGGTTACTTTCTTATCAATTCGACGACCGGTGAGCATTGCCTTTTTTTGTTCTTCAATATCTCACAAGTTTAAGCTAACTAAATGCGATTTATTGGGCTCATTTTGATATACTTAAAACTATTGATATTGTTCAAAGGGTATTGACCTACTTAAGGAGGTACGATCATTACTACAAATCGAACATTTGGATTTGAAATTTTTATATGGTTTTGACGAACTGAACTTCGAATAGAAACGAAACTGAAATTCGATAGATTAAATATAATAAATATTGTAAAAAATAAGAAAATCAATCTTCACCGTGTAGTTAAAGCACTGCATTACAAGAAAGTTTCAATTTCCGGTTGAAAATGGTCAGAACGACGAAGTAGCACCCACAGACTTAGCAACGTCGCGAGTAACAGCTGATGCGTTTGGCGAACATAACCCAGCTTTGTTTTGAAATTAATTTGAATAGAAGCCGCCACAAAATATGCAAACAACAATTTATGGAGTTTTATCATTTATCACGTATCAATACTATGTATAATTATATTCTGCCTATCGTGTTAATTCCGCTGAGGTATTTCAAGCCTATTTTAATAGGTTTTCGGCTGATTTTTTTTTGTCTTTTTAGTTCGTTTTTATGGTGGATATGTTAATATTATTATTACGAAGATTAGTACCGAGTCGTTGACAATCTAATTTTTCAGTTTTTATTTGTTCACGTTCAATAAATTCATCATTTACCACAACATTTGGCACACTATAATCGATAATACGAATAATCAACATAAGTAAACATCATACAGAACAGCTGTGGGTAAAATAAATTTAGACTTTTTTTGACCCCGTGGGAGTGATCGTACCTCTTTAAGGCCTTATATAGGTACCTTTGGATGGTCGGAAAACAATGCTTTTCTGTGTTAAATAAAAATAGTAATACAGCAATCAAAATGAGGTTTGGAGAGTTTAGTTTACTCAATAGGTAGGTACTCAAATCAATTTTTTATTTTAAAAAAGATACAAAATGGTGGTCTAGTGGCCGGTAGGGAGAGAACGCCTTTTTTGGCCCTCCACGAGCGGACTCGTTGGTGACGTGGACACCTAAGAGATTTTTTTTTCCCGTACTTTACATGAGTTTTGCTAGCGAAGGACTTACGATTATTACAAAATATTGATTCCTGCAAAACTGTGCAATATTTCGAAAAAATGTCGCAGTTTCGAGTAAAAAATCGCCCTTAAGTTGTTTGTAAAAACCGTTATTTTTATTAGATCACAAAAATCGTGTTTACTTCGCTAGACTATCTATCTAAGAAGCTACAGTCGAAATTTGAAGTCAATCGGTCGCCAATTCTACGAGCTACGAGTCCGCCCGATTTCGAAAACATGGTTTCAAGAAAAACGCGTTTGAAGTTTCGAAACCATTTTACTCTGAACCATATAAATCTTAGGGGTTTCATACTTATCAACCATGTAATTCATGGGATGTTTATGTATCATTTAAGCCAATAAAAAAAACGATGTTTTTTTCAAAGGTATATAAGGCTTTCGTTTCTTTAGAAATTATCTTCGACTTGAAAAAATGGTTACACGTAATTTAGGCTCCGTTTGTAAAACAAGCGTTTCGACAACATTCAATTTTCGTAATTCGCTGCAACACTGAAAATGAATTTGGTAGCTAATGATTTTCGGAAGAAAATGATACTCATAGCCAAGTAAAGAAAATCCATTTAATTCAAAGAATTAAATGGAATTTTCTCAGATTCCATCAAACAATTTTATTCGAATAAGTATTCAATTCCCCAGAAAGTCAAATGATAGCCTCGATGGCCTAATTGGTAGGCCTGGATTGAGACAATTTGTTTTAAATCCAAACATACGGTTTCTTTCAGGCCATAATTTGAAAACACGAATAATCAAGCAAATAAACTATTTTAAAAAACATCTTGTCGTATGATGTTGAAGTTTGCATCGTTGGAGTGCAACGAAAATTAATTCTTCTTGATTTAGTCCCATTCTTTCTGCCCTATTTAGGTGGTAAAGATTATTCAAACGTTTTTACAAACTCTCATCAGAGAATTACAAACTTACTTTGCAAAAAAGGCCTTGGGTATCGACAAAAATAAAGGAATAGACAATAAGAAAATTTGCGTTGCATTCCAACAATGGAAACTTCAACGTCATTCGTCGCTCCTCCATGCACGATTGAAGTCAATGTCAAAGCAGAAATCTAGCAATAAAAAAAAATGCTTTTGGAGTACGTTGTTATCAATGATTATCATCACTTCGTAATTCACTCGAAAGGAGCGGAAACGATTTTTTTTTCGCATAACGAATAATAAGGACAAAGAACGCATTCGATCGCAGACAGAAATAGAATTCCGTGTGTAATGATAGTGTGTTGTGTGTAGGGAGCGACACAAATTCAAACGCACGTGCTACCGCGCTGGAAGCGTTTATTAAACTACCGGGCGGAGATCCGACAAGCTGATATCTCTTGTGACTCTATAGAGTCGATAGTCTCATATATATATATATATATATCTACATCGTGCAGATATATGTTTATAGATATGCGCGTCGATACAGTAAAATATCTATACCTGATAATGCTTCCCGCGTATACATTTGCCATTCTAAACTCGTTAACGCATAAATACGTTATTGTCTCGTCCGTGCGTGGGCGCGTCACGCCTTGCTCCATGCAGTCCTTTTCGCCCGCGAGAGAGCGGGCGAGAGAGAACGAGAAATCCCTTTTGCGAAATTAATACGTATCCGGTTACAGATAGTCGCAGATCGCGAGCAGCCACTTCGAACCGCTCACAGTTTGGGTTTTTTCTCCTCTTCTTTTTTTTTTTATTACTGCCGCCCTCTCGAGGTCGTTACCATATACCACTATAGCACTCCGTGTGCGTAAATCCGCTTATGGGGATTTAACTCCCAAAAAGGCAATCGAGAATGCTCGGTTTACGATCAATTTCACTTTTTTAGTTTTTAATGCCGTTTGTTTTTTTTCGTAAGTGCTGTAACTTTGAGACCAGCCAATTGACAATTTTTTTTTAAATTTGTTTATAAATGTATAGAGTTAGGAGGTTATTGCATGGAATTGTCTACGTGTATTTAGGAACGAGAAACTGAAAAACAAATAGAGAGAGGGAGAGAGAGAGAGTCTCGTTATGCGAAAAAAAAATAAGCTAACATTCTGAGATTGTTGATAAAAGAAGAAAGTTGAGTTATCTTGTTTCGTTAAATCAAATGGCGGTGAAGTTTGCATCATTGAGATTTACAGAAAGTCCTTTTTTATTTTATTTTTATTCATTTTTATTATAATATAGTATATAAATTTGTATAGATGAAGGTTGTATATTTGCAAGGAGGATAAAGAAAACTGTTTGATGTGATTTTTGGCCCTGAATCCGCGAAAAAAGTGAGCAATGGATGAACAATATTTCGTTGCCCTCCAACCATGCAAACCATCAGCGGGTTATGCCTAGTTGTAACAGTCGAGAACAGCGCAATTTTGAGATTTTTTAATTGAGAAAATCGTAATGATAAATTGCAACAAAAATTAGCCATTTAAAGAAGTTATATCTGAAGAACGCTCTGTAATTTTGTTTTGTATAAAATTATTTAATTATAATCGATTTAGAGCCGATAAATATGATGATAAATTTCATTACAAATTAGGTATTCGAAAAAGTATCGTCTGAAGAACACTGTAATTTTTTGTGCATCAATATTTAATTATGATCGATCTACAGCCGATGTCCGGGAAGCACGTCTCCAAAACGTATTTTGCGGTGAGCAGTGCTCTTCTGAACCAGGTTGTCTTATATGAAAAAATCGAAAAAAAACTTCTTTAGTATATCAGTTTATCCTATAATTAATCGGAGGAATTTTCGAAATATCAAATTTAAAGCAATGTCGCGTGTTCAATGTGACAGTCTTGATTTTTGCAAAAAATTGGCATTTTTCTTTTATCAAATAGAAAGTATCAATCGGGAAAAAAATCGTCCAATCAAAAAGCCCCCGAAATTTGAAAAAGATCGATGCGGTAGCTTTCAGATGTTTTGTTTACTGGTTCAGAGAACTTACTTTCGGGAAAAAAAAGCTTTTTTTCAATTCCTATGTCGACAAAGAAGCATTTCTGTTCAGTCAAAAGCGATCTGTCAATTTTTATCCGATCACCGTGAAATTTTCAGAAATCATTTATAAGATTATAATACTGATACTGCGAAAATATATTGGTTTCAATAAGAGTGATTTTTCGACTTTTACAACTAGGCATACCCCCTTAAGGGCTTAAATAGACTTGAGATGGCTAAAAGTAAGGTTATGTATAAGAATTGTTACGCCTATAAAACTGAACTTTATTGAACAACCATGATATAAATGTCAAAGTGCAACATTATATCTACATCGTGTGAAAATTTTGTTCAAAAATTTCACATGGTAAAAAAGTTACAGACGTTTTTCTGGGACGTGTTTTTGTTGACAGCGTTTGCGGTGCCAGACGAGCCTCTGCCATGTTTTATCTGAAAGAAAATTTTGTTTCTTAAAGTAAATAGATAAAACTAGTAATTATCGAGACGGTACTTAAAAATTTATTTTTTCGGGTCATGGCAGTCTCTGGAATAGTTCATGCGATTTTTCGCCTCAAAATTGTTCAGTACTTATGATGAAAAAAAACTCTGCCAGGTATCGAAAAAAATGCCTCGATGAGTACTATATTACTGTGTGAAGCATAACTGCGCAAAACTTGATGCCGATCGGTCCAGTAGTTGCGGAGATATTTATGGTACGATTTTAAAAACACTGTTTCCAGTAAAACGCGTTGAAAGTTTTCAGTACACTTCACACCGCGCCCCAACCGATTGTCGTTGCTCACCCGGTCATTTACAAAACGCTATAACTTCGTCATTACTACAAATTACCTTGTGACATTTTCAGGGTAGTCCCTCAAAGGATAGTACTTTCGAATGAGCACGTTTTTGAAAAATCGATCTTTTCGACCTACCCAGGTATATGTAAGCCCTTCAATCAAACAATACGTGTATTTTTGTCACTATTAATCATCTCGTATGATCATTCTGAATAAATACAATTGTGCTTCTTTTATGAGCTCCAAAGTGCGATCGTCTTTTTGCAAAAACTTCCGCAGAAAAACCATGAAAAAACAATCGAATATTTTTGTATCGCCCATTTGACGTCATACTTGGCCCACTCCCATACGTTCAGTACTGCTTCCGGATAATTGAAAACACGTGGCGAACATTTGAACGCTACGATATAGCACCTCGAAACGGCAGCCCGATTACGAGCAACGAGCATTAAGAATTTCTCTGTACAACGAAAGAGAGAGCAAAAGAACGGGGGAGCGAGAGAGAAGGGTAGAGAGAGGGTGAGTGACTGAGTGAGAGAAAGTCATAGTTATGTGTACGTGGTCGAGAGTGCAAACGGAAAAACGTGAGAAGCTTCGATCGCTACCATAATGGCGAGGCGTGACTCGAGAGTGCACTACACCACGGGGGAAAAGGTGCGAGGACGAGACAACTATGAGATAGAGACATGCCACTCGTTCGAGATTTTTGCACGTTCGCAAGCTCGCTATAAGCAAAGGTCTAGACGCAGTCTGTTCAACAACGTGTTTCACGCCCCCTGCCTCTTTTTTGCTCTTAAACGTGAAGACGTCCTTTCCGGTTTTGAGAAAATACTGCAGCAGTGGCGAATCAGACGACAGCTTTCGTAGTTGTCCGCTATCTGGTAAAACTTCGTACTTCGATCGAAAACAGTATCGACGTTAGGCGGAAGATACGTGGTAGGCAAGTCAGCAGAGCAAATATGAAAGAAATTGATCATTTTGCAAGTAGGAATTACGTGCTAATTACGTGGCTAATTGACAAATGTTGTTTAACTGTAATTCATTTTTTAATTAATTTTCATTGCGCTTGAACACTTTGAGCTGGCAGTGCACCCATGACAAGTGGAAATAAACACGTAACGGTAAAAAAAAGTGGCACACTGATAACATTTTTTCTATGGGCTATGAATGTGCTCGATCGAAACAATTCATGAAGGAATTACGTGGATTTCGAAGCCAAAAAAGCATATTGTTTTCTATTAAAAAAATATATAATATGTAAATAATTTCATCCAAAACGTTAAGCACATAAAATAGCAACATTTCAACAATGTTTAAAAAAAAATTCATCCAAGAATTTGGGACATTAAGCTGGTGGGATCTGGTTTCCAAAATCCCTAAAAAATAAGTGTCCTCGTGGTGGTCAGGGTAACTCATGATAGCTTTATCTGAAATTTAAAAAATATTTTTTTTCTGATAGTAGATAAGTATAGCTCGTGATTGAACGAAGAATTTTTAAAAAAGTTGATATTTGAATTTCTGTCAGAGTTGTATGTAAGATAGTTCAATTTGTGGTACAATTTACACGACGTATAGCCTTGCAAAATTAGTTGTAATCGAAAAAAGAACCTTCGTTCAATCACTAGTCAATGCTATTTTGAAGAAGCGCGCAAAATTTCAATAAGTTCAATTTGACGCGGATGGTACTTCATCCACCTGCCCTAAACGACCCTTTAGTCGGTTTTTATGGAAATAAATGCGGGATAAAGTTTAAGCATTTCTTAATGTCTGCATATCTAATATTCGGAAGGTATGAAATTAAAAAGTTGTAAAAAAACATGGAAAACTTTTAATTGTGGGACAGTGAACAGTTTATTTCAAATTGGTCCGGGTGAAAATGACCCAGTGTGTCAAGGAAGGGTTAGATCAAGGTCACATGATGGCTACAAATCGTTCTATGGTTTTTAAAGCGCAATTCATGCCAACTAGATTAGTTGGATCAAAATTTGTTCCAAGTTCACGTATCGCGAGATTGCAAAATTCAAGTGTGCGTAAAGTTTGCAAAAATTTAAAAAAAAGTATTGAAACGACAAAAAGCTGCTGATTTTCATGGTTTTTTTAAAGGGGAGATTTCTTCACCATTTTTGAGACTCATTAATTTTTTTAGTACTGCTTTTGGCTGTTACATGGTATTTTTATTTATAAATTGTAAAAGTGGCGGAGGTATGAGACTGTTTTCTCAACAGGTTGCGGCGGATGTTGTCCGACTGCGGGATTAATCTGAAAAAAAACCAACAAAGATTTTTTTCTTGATAACACGCATACACAGAATATGAACCAAGAAAAAGTGCAAAATGTTGAAAATTGGTGAAATGGTTTGCTTTGAAACACAAAGATTGAATTTTCCGAAAAAAATGGCCACGTTTTGCAATGAAAAATACTTCTTTATTTTTAAGAACATTCGGGGTCATGTCTTAGACAATAAGTTAGAAAGATTTATACCAAATTGCATGTTCGATTAGTTTTTTAGCTATACGGTACGCCAGTTTTGAAAATGCAGCTTAAAAGACCGTGCCATACCTCCACTATTTTGGAAGGTCAATAAAAGAGATTCCACGTAACGAAATATTACTATAAAAAAGTAGTAATAAAACATACCCTAGGTGTCAAAAATGTGAAAGAAATCTTTCCTATTAAAAAAAAATCATGAAAAACAGCAAATTTTTTCCTTGCTTGAGAGTAACTTCCTCCTCATTCCATACATTCTAAAGGAATGGTACCACACTCTGTAATATATCTGTCACACTCCTTTTATTGCTTTGCAACTAGCCTCCTGATTAAGTTGTCGAAAACCAAATACTACGTTGTTTTCATTTGTTAAAACCCACCATAAAGTCACCTGTTTTTAAATGTTTACGTTGTTAAGTTATGAATTGTCAATATCGCCGAAATATGAAAATTCAGAATGCCCTGCTAGCAGAGAATCAGCTCGAAATACACTCGGATCGAAAATGAAACTGCGCAGGAATTATGCGCTTTTCTACGAGCGAGTCACACGTACATATTAGACAGTCCTATAAAGTCCTATGAGTGCATGACTCTCGAATTTTCCTGACACCCGCCAACGAAAAATGACAAAAATTCTATCACTCTCCGTTAAAAAAAAACACATTGGCAACAAACATCGAATTGTTGCACGGGACACACATCGAGGATAAAAAACGAACACGGAGGGAACAGGGCGGTGACGATATAAGAGGGAATTAGTATCGGGCCGACATGTTCGAGCTCGAATCAAGCCGGAATGAAAACTCGATTTTCGTATTAACGTCGACGGCCTCGTTGACACTGTACACACGGAGGGTGAACGACAAAAAGAGTGCCGAGGAATTAAAAATAAACTAATAAAAATAACGACATTGTCATCTCGCTTGTCCAAATCGAACGAATTAAAATAAAATGGAATACAACCGAGCTCACACGAGGCGTGCGGTGGAAGCGACGATAAAAACAAAACGAACAAATTCTGGTGAGAGAGGGAGAGAGAGAGAGAGAGATAGACGTGTGGATAGACCCAAATAATAGGGAACAGGCAAAATCTCGCTTCGTTACATAGTGATATGGACACAGCGTGGCTGGAAAAAAAGAAGTATTAAAAAAATCAACAGAAAAAAAATTGCGTGACACCGCGAACGAAATCCCGAGTGAGCGTCAAACACATTTAAATAATTGCTTTTCGCCGAGGGCATCCCGTCACAACATCCGCTAGACTAGGCGTTCCTGTTTCTCCATATGTACGTGAGAACGCGAGATTGCAAATGAAAAAATGTACGTATACATGTGTACATGTACAGGGTGAGTTTTGAGAAATACACCACCTGAATGTCTCTGTTGAATTTGAAAATACGGAAGTATGTACATATCGGAATTTCGATGGTTTGGAAGGACGCACATGACTATTATAATATATTTTTTCAATTTTTTTCGGTTATTTGCAGGGTCATTAAAGATTAAAAAAAATGGAACGGCATCCAACGAATTCAACCAGGTAACGTAGTGTGACCTTCAAATGACCTTCAACCTAGAAATATCGAATAAACGCTGTTGACTATTCTCCATAAATGAAAATCATGTCGAACTTCTCTTCCTTCAAGTATCGCATTGTGAAACGTTCGTCGATAAACTGATATATTAGACATTTTAGAAACTTCAGAAATCTGGTAGCCAAAAGGTATTCAGAGTAATGAGTAGCTGGTAAAAACGATTGTGTACGTGCGAAGAGATGAAGATGAAATCTTGCTACTCTGTTGTGTTATTATGATACATTTGGATGTAACCCAGCTCACGGAAATCATTTAGCGTTAGAGAAATGAAGAAAAAAAACTCGTACACGTTGAATAATTATTTATTCAATATTTCTGGGTCGAAGGTCATGTGAAGGGCATTATATAGTTAAATTCGTTTTGATGCCGGCTACAATGGGCAATGGGTAAAAATATGCCATTCTATAAAAAAAAAACTTTGATGACCTTGAAAAAACCGAAGAAAATACCACATCATTACAATTTCGATATGTACATCGTATTTTCAAATTCAACAGAGATATTCAGATGTTCTGTTTCTCGTGACTCGCCCTGTAGACAAATCAAGAACAGCAGTGGAACGAGACGGTGAAAAAATTGCGGGGCTAAGGGGGGGGGGGGCAAAAAATTGCCTGGGTTATTGGAAATCAATGAAAGGATCCTCGCAAAACTAATCAGGATATTACGAAATTGTTCCACTATATACAGGCTAGTAGGGTGGTGAACAAATTCGCGGGGGACGCAAGTCGTGGCTCGAAAATGTTACCGAAACATCGTGCGCGAAGCATAACACGTATACGTTCGGTATAACGATATAGACATTTCTCACGCGAGTTTCCCCGTACCTACAGGGACAAAGTTTGTCATACCCTCCCCCTTCGACACCCACATATATACGTACCCATGTATATTTTAACTGGGACCAAGTTTTTTTTTTTATTTTGCGGTCGTCCCAGTGGGAAATTCATTTTGATATGAAACCAGATAGCTACATCGTCGAAACTGCGGCGGATGAGTTTGATGTTACGACTTGTTCGCTACGATTTCGCGGCGTTCTCCGGTGGAATTTTTTTTTTTCATCAATTTTTCCGGCCGCCTGTAACTTTCTTTTTAATTCGACTGCAGGGCGCTAAGAATTTGATCTACATTTCAATTTTGTGTCGCTGGGCAAATATTGGGTAAATATGCGGAAGTGGGGCTCCTGCTAGAATTAGGTTAATTTTTGTTTGGGTTTTTTTGGGGTTGTTTGAGGTTTTTGAGGCCATTTGAGGTTGTTTGGGGTTGTTTGAGGTGGTTTAGGGTTGTTTAGGGTTGTTTGGGTTTGTTTGGATTTGTTTGAATCCTTGAAGCTGATTTCTGAAATTAGCCTGATTCTAGCAGAAGCCCCACTTCCGAATATTTACCAAATATTGATGGGTGGAAGTTTATTCGTGGCAGATGAAAGTCCTGAAAGCTGCGAGCATCGATAAAGTCAGGATGTTGATGTTGCAGAACATCATAATTTTCTGTCACTGGAGTATCTTCTTCGTAAGAATTAATATGGCAGTGAAGTTTGCATCGTTGGAATGCAACGCAAGTTCTTTTTTACCTTGTTCATTTCTTCATTGTTATTATTATCTATTATTTTTTAATAGGTTAAGGATGCTGCGTGAATAAGGATAAGAAAAACCATTTGAGTGATTTTCGTACCCGGAAGTCTCTGAAAAATGTGAACAACAAAAGAAAAAATAACTTTTTGCACGCCAACGATGCAAGCTTCGAAATGATGAATTGAGGGGGGAGATACACCTTTTGGTGACGAAAATATTACCGATTTGCATGATTTTTTTTAAAAGCAAAAAATTGTTCACCATCTTCGAGACCTAGGGTATGTTTTATTACTACTTTTGACTGTTAAATGGTATTTTTTAAATTAATCTTTAACAATGTCAAAGGTATGGCACGGTCTTCTACACGGAAAAAAAATCGTCCATCCATCCAAAATTCAGTTGGTTTAACAAAATGTATCTTTAAATACGTTCAACTTGATTTTTGATTGGCATAACAAAACAGTATAATCGGTCGTAAAACAGTATAGTGGTGTGAACTGTAGCTTATTTAGCATGTCTGAGCAACTATTAACAAAATTTCGTGACAACAAAATGCATTTTGCACATTCAACGATTTTTTTTTCTCAGTGTAAACGAGTTGCTGCGGTTTTACGACGGCGTGACACATAGCATCGGCGGATTTAATCTGAAAAAAAAACCAACGAAAATGTTTCTTTCA
The DNA here is from genome assembly GCA_951751655.1 of Ophion costatus. Classification (NCBI taxonomy): domain Eukaryota; kingdom Metazoa; phylum Arthropoda; class Insecta; order Hymenoptera; family Ichneumonidae; genus Ophion; species Ophion costatus. The sequence goes on along the minus strand of OX632357.1, from coordinate 16,724,825 downwards.
TTAACACTCATACGCAGAATATGAACCAAGAAAAAGTGACAAATGTTGAAAATCGATAAAATTCTACGTGTTAAAACGAAAACATTGAGTCGCCGAAAGAAATTTCTTTTTATTTTCAAAAACATTTAGGACCATGCTTTAAACTACAAGGTTAGAAAGATTCATACCAAATTTCATCAGAATCGGTCGATCATTTTGGAAGACCGTGCTATACGTCCGCCATTTTTGAAGATCGATAATAAAAAATACCATGTAACAGCAAAAAGTAGTAATAAAACATACCGTAAGTCTCAAAAAAAGTGTAAAGAAATCTGTCCTTAAAAAAATCATGAAAATCAGTAGAAATTTCCCTCGCCTAAAGTTACCCCCGCCCCCCTTAATGTTAATTTTGAAGTATTATAATCTTCAACAATATGTGCGATCTTTTCGCTAATTTTCAATTCATCCGCTTCCATCATGAAGCCAATTTCATACAATGCTGCAAGGTGAATCTCCGGCTCTTGAAACGTTAGAAACCGCCCCATTCACCGTGTTTGAAAAAAAGTGAAGAAACAAAAATTAATTTTCTGCGATAAAATCGTTTCACAAGTAACGTACCGTAAAATCATGTTAAAGGATTTTATACCCAAGCGATGCCCACCTCAGCTGCAGAGTTCGTAAAGTGCACGTTTCATGAGCGCGCACATCGCGTGCCGATAGCAAGGCTTGCCTCATCAACGTGCTAATGAAAAAGAAAAAGAACCAAGCGAGCGAAGAGAGCGAAAAAAGCAATAACCAGCGGATGTTCCAGATGCATGATGTTCGTAATATTTTTCAATCGTAAATCATCCTACAGCAATATTCGTGATCCCGATACCGTCACCGAGAATCGTTAAAGTTACAAGGGTAAGATCGTAAATATATTAGCTTGGCTAGTTCGTTGAGCTTGCTCTCTATAGGTTTGTTCTCATCCGGGGCGCAGTCGATCGGGCGACCGGCTTTGTATAAATCAATGTACCCCGCGAAACGCGAGAGACGGCGGTTACACCCACGAATCCCTTATCAACGTTTCCCGACTAACGAGAGCTACGTGTGCGTTACGACGACGAAGATGACCAGGAAGTTGAGCCTGCAAAATGTCGTCCTCATAAACGCGTGATACAACGATCGATGATATCAATGACGGTGGTTGGTTCTTTTTCAATATTTACGAAGGATAGACCGGCATGGAGCAGAAACGCCGACAGCGATTTGCGAACTTTTTCCTTTTTCCCTTCGACATAGTTACTGGAGAGATATTAGAATTACGGAATATTGTTGGACGATCGCAAATGGAGCCCGCGGAAAGATTGTTCGAAACGTAAATGAGAAGTCTAACTTTTACGTCATTACGATGGCGAGAAAGTTTTTTTTTTCAGGATGTTGAGTCCCTATGAAACATGTTAATGTTAATTGTTCAATAAATAGCTTCTTAATCGTCATGAAATTTTTACACGACCTCCTGAATACTTCATGTAAAAACATACCAAATTTTCAGAATTCTATCATCATTACTTCAACCTCCTTAAGGGTTGAAACAAAAAATGATAAGAAAATTCTGAAAATTTTGTATGTTTTTGTATGAAGTATTTAAGAGGTCGTGTTAAAATTTCACGACGATTAGGAAGCTCGTTATTAAAAAATTAACATTTTGTTAAGAACAAGTTTTAAAAGAAATAAAAAAAATGTATCAATAAACTTCGTTTTGTTTCCGTTGCTTTCAGTATATTGTAGATATTATAAAATTGAGAGGTCAAAAAAAAACTTATTGCAAAGTTACATCACTTTCCATAAAACAACATTTAATTTGTGAATGTTAATTGTTCAATAACGAGCTTCCTAATTGTCGTGAAATTTTTACACGACCTCTGAAATACTTCATACAAAAACATACCGAATTTTCAGAATTTTATCATCATTTGCGATTTGGGACTCAACATCCTTAATATCCTTTGTATGCCCTTACGATGGGGTTGAAGTTTGTATCGTTGGAGTGCAACGAAAGTTCTTTGCAATTTCCAATTTTCATTGCTATCCAAAATCATATTTCGCTGATCTGTAGGTCTCCAAAAGATGCGGATTTTGTAGATCGCTAAATAGGAATTCTCAACGATGTTTGCGTGATTTTCTCGAATCCGCCCGAGGAGATTTGGGGGAAAAAATGAAATTTCGTTGCATTTCAATTATGCAAACGTCAACGCCATGGCCTTTAGGGCGATTACAATCCCCATCCCTTTTCACTTTATCGCTATCATCCCTATTGCCAAAAAGTGATGTTTCGTAAATGCAAAACTTGCCTGTGCATCGTAGCTGTCTTATTCCGGTTGATGTATACTGAAAAAATTGACTTCGGGCGACCAAATCCGTCATTGGAAGATGCTAATGTCTTTTTTTATCGAAAAAAATGAATATTACGTTATTTTAGGAATGATTTATTCGATGGAACTAAAGAATACTCAGGATAATCAAATATTTCCGTGCTTTAACCCAAGATTTCGTTAGCCATCGGAGGATGGACCATTTCTCGTTCATACAAGTGATTTTTGTTTTCTCTGTCTACGCTTACGAGATAAGCGTGGATTTTTCTTCGCTAACAGGATTTATAAAGGCCGGGTTAGCGTAGATAGACTTTACACCTCTAAACCAATTAGGGTTCTTAACACCTGCGATTCTGTAATAAAACTGGGCTACTGTGTCACGGAACCAGATTTAATGGAAGCCGCGTCAATTGGATTTGTTTTTTGTTCAAGTGGGTCGATGCTCTCATGATTTTCGATCCAAGCACGAACTAAGAGGCTTCCATAGTTTGTTGCATCGGAATTGGAAAAAAACGACTTGTTTTAGCTTTTTGCGTTGCTGTTGAAATAGAAGAATAACTGATATACTGCACTGCAGTATTGCAAGCGTGCTACGATTTTTAAACCGAATTAGCCAGAAGTCCATTTGAGAAACTCATTTAGGCCATCGAGTAACCAGATTGACATCTCCGAACTGATAATAAAAATACTTCCTATCAGATTCGTCTTCAATGATGATTCTTGATGATGTTAACTTGGTATTACAATCTTTGTAAATCATAAAATCAATCCCTAACCGAGCATTGTTCGATCTTCCGAGGATCATCAAGATCTCAGATTGAGAATAGATATTCGTTTACGTAACTTTTCGTTTCTTTCTATTTCAGGACTGATCACGACGAGCGGGCGGAAGCTCGATCGTGAGAATCAGGCTGAGCACGTACTCGAGGTGAGTAATTTTTACTATTTCCACGAACTGAAAACAAGCATGATTTGTATAGCGAATTAACGAAAGAAATGTCGAAACTGCTTACTAGACTCGCGTCTGAAGCACTTGCGGTTATTCTCAGTACCACAATAGCGTCATAATTCACATGTTTCACCGGCATAAAATCATGCAAAGAAATCATAAAAATACTATACGTTCAATTTGTCTACGTGTCGTAAATCGAGTAGAGACTCGGAGTGAACGAAAAATTTGCTCACATCCTCTCGCATACTTCGCCGAGCCTCCGTCTCCACGAATGTATGGGTGTACATACTATCGTCGATTGTGAGAGTATTAATGGGTGGGACGCGCACGCTTTGTAGTATCTGTATATTCAGTATTTGATTTATACGCGTGCATCCAGAAAGTCGTATAATTGCCGAATGATAAAGAAGAGATTCTGCAGGAAAGTCGTCACTTCGGTTGATGGCGTTTGATCAATACCTCTAAGAACTATGAACACAAGTCTGCGTGTCCACGGTTCACTAAATATTCATGCCTACGACGGTTTCACGGAATAGTCATTCCCATCAAGCCATTGGCATCAAGGCTTCTTTATTGCCAAATACAAACTCGAATAACTTCTTCTTAAAAGGAACGAGGTGTCCAGTCAAATGTCATCGCAGACTGGTCTTCATACGTATTGATCACTATCCATCGGCACTGATGTCAGTGCTGCCACTTCGGTAATTGATGCATAAGAGATGATTGAGAAATTGTCCGACAAATAGACTGATTTCAGAATCTAGACAAACCCTAGAGTGTACCACTAACGTCTTCGGGTACATTCATCTGATGATGTTTCTGCCGAAACGTCGTAAATGCGTATACACATATACTTACACGTAATTAACACCTTACCAGTGTTCGGGTAAGCTGAACAGGAATACAGAGTGTGAATTTGGGACCCTATGTACCTATGTTGTACACATAGCAATCGCCTAGCTACGAGTATCACTGTTTGGTGTACACGGATACTGCAATTTGAGGCGAAGTCCCGGCAGCCCAAGGATGAAAGGGTTCTCATCGCCCTCTCTCTCTCTTTCTCGATTGAGTGAAATAGCCGAGTCAAAATTAAGCAACATACGAGGCGTTCCTTTCCCTCTCGCCTTTGGCACTTTGCTATATTGTCTGTACTTCAACATCGTCCGAATCTCCCATTCTACACCAGAACACATCCTTCACGAAACTCAAGACTACAAAGTAGTTTTGAGATTCCCGTAGAGTCTGCATGGGCAGCGAAATAAATAGTTAAATGTAGAGCAATGCTGCAGGGCTGATCCTTTTGGGGTAGAATGCCTCATGTTTTCAGTTGCGCGCGTAGCCCGTAGGTAAGCAAATGTGCGTGTAGGAGGCACAGTAGAGACGAGAATCTTGAACTGATGGATTGTAGGTAGCGCCGAAAGGATCCGTCGTGATGAAACTGAGAGAATTTCCGTGATTACATATGAAACAAACATGAACTGCGGTTATTTGCCTAAGGTGAACGACTAGATTCGCGAACCGGTTGGAGTAGTACATCAACGTCGACTAATTGAATCAACGAAAGCAGCATGTATCCGATAGTTTGATGACGTTTCCGGAACATGTGGTAACAACACTTCAAACACGCATCGTCCAAATCGCAGCGGGGCGTTCCAAATACCCTGTCTGACGTTCAATTGACCCTATGGAAATTCGTGTAGAGACAAACAGACTCACACCCACCTGCATACATACATGCAGGTGGGTGTGAGTATATTTTGCCACCGACAATAGCGTAGGACCACCTTTTTGGGGCTCCGGTAATCTCCTATATTTAGCAACGTTGGTTTGGGTTGCTACTGAGATGGGCGACCGCTCAGCCGTAACTCGCGCTGAGTACCAAGCAGAAGGCCGTTCCGTTGACTTTCCAAAGGTCCGGAAAGCCAGCAGTCAATAAAAAAATAAAAACTGACAGGTTTTCGGCAGTTTCCCTGTGCCCTAGTACAGATGCGGTACAGCAGTGTGTTGGATCGGCTTCATTTTTTCTTCAATACGTCGCGGGTTGTCTCAACGAGTCCAGGTCTTGTTTTTTCTGCGCTGGATGTGCCGGATTCCCGGACCGAAATGTTGCGCGAGAGGCTCGGCTTCACGCGATCGAAGAATATGGACGAGAAAATAATTGCGATGGTGGTGCTAATCGGGGTGTACCGTAAATACGAGCAGCACGAACATCGCGGATGTATACGAGTTGCAAATAAAATGCAACAGATGGGCAAATCGAATCGTTTTATAGTTGAGTTAATAAACGTTCGTGCATGTGTACTCTTTCTCTCTCCTGGTTTCTGGGCTGGACGATTTTGCGAGGTAGATCGCGCTCGGTATGTAAACGTGTCGAGTGTTTAGAACGTTCTCGGTCACGAAGAACGGACGGTAATTATAAATCCGTATTATCCACGAGTTCAATTATCATAAACCACACGAGACGACAGAAAGAGAGGTAATGAAGGATATATATCCTTGCGCTTGGAGTGGCCGATACCATCGTCAGCGCAACCGTGTATACACGCTCGGGTTCCTCGGTCGATTCGTTCTTCCCGTTATACCGCCATTACAGCCACTCCACTATGCACACCGGAAAGATTCCCGACACGTATATGTAACCTCACCACACGGTGGTACGTACGCATCCTCTTGGCACGAACATTCTCTGAGCTTCCGACACGATCGTGAAGAGAAGGAGATTCGTGTACGGCGAGAGACACCAACGTTTATCAAAATCCACAATGAACATCGACTCCCGTGTTGTCGCAATACAGTCCATTATTTCAAGTCGTATGAACGGAATACCCGACGTTAAAATTTCCAAACCTCATTGGAAACTTTGCTCGTGTTGATCGCGATGAGCTGGATTTTCCGAAGCAGTTCAGGTTTGATGTGAAATGGATAGGCTCGTCAGCAGAAGTCATCAAGACGTCATAGGGTGTCCTGACCATCGCAGATCGGATCTAGACACGATCCCAGATGGATGATGGATGCGATTTTATTGAGCTTGATCCAGAGCATCCTTGTATCTGATACTTCGCCGGAAATTCGCTAGGTGGCTTAAGACGATGGGCCCTCGCGTAACGGAGCTATCACTCGTACGGCGAGGAGACTTTGACCAACTGTCCCGCGACTTCCACACCCAAGGACGAACCTTTCCGACGTCTCTCGATAAAGTCATACAGGTGCTGGGATGACGTTTGAATAATGGGATAATCGATGCTAAGATTCCTACAGCGGCCATTAGCAATTTGTTTCGAGCTTAAGCTTCCATAAAATGTTTATGCCTGTTGGAAGAGGATCTTCGCGCTGTCACAGTTTGCAGCACTCGGCTTCATCGAATTGCATACGATTTAACGTATACGAAACACAACATTCCGTCACCTGACACATTTGTACGTGTGCTAACGTCGTTGAGACGAGATTAAATTTTGCGCCAGTCCGACTAATTGGGTAGGTCGAGGTTCTACGAAGCGAAACGTTTCGTCGTACAGTCGATGGGCAAAAACCTCACTCTCGCCTTAACTCTACTGCGCATCAGCGTGAGTTCCGTTCCAAACCTCGCAGCCCTGGTCTATTTCCGCTCGAAATGAGAGGGAAAATCGCATCGTCCTTGCCGAGATTGAAAAGTAAAATGAGAAGATCGAGAGGGAGGTGGGGAAAAAGCTCTCGGGGCATTCGAGTGCTTCGCAGTGGCGGGTCAAAATGGAAGATGAGAGGTGACGGTGGGGCTGTACTGCAGCTGTTGGTTCGTTGGCCAGGAATAGAGGCTTGGCTGACAACAGGGATTTGGCCCGGTAAATGGAACGTAACATATATAGCAAACTTGGGGACACCGTCGGGAATTCAGGATACGCGCAAATACGTCGTCTCGGACGGAGCAGGTACGGGATGTTGACGAGGGTGGGTTTTACTCGTCGGGACAAGCGCACCGCAAGTTTTCCCGGAAGTACGTCACTCCTGGACAAACTTCCTGCCGCTTCGAGTGCCCAATGCCCCAAGCGTTAATCCTGATACCGGTAGCTTCCCAAGCGCTTGCGAAATTTCTGTGTTCTTCGAGGAATTACGACTTCCACGAGGGAACTTCATTGAATCGCGGTAAACAAGATACCACTTGCGGTTCTCCGTCAAGAATTTGCGGTTTATCCTATTACCATGCTCAGCAAACTGACGCACAGTAACAATCAAGATCGATCTTACCTCGTACCAACCACAGATCCATTTTTCACCCCGCATGAAAAGAAACGAAGCTTCCCAAGTTCCTAATTCGCGCTCGTGCTGCTTTCCGTGCTAGCGCGCGAATCGAGCGCCCTCGCGCGGACGCGTGGGTGAAGTTACACGCGCTGCAAAGTTCAGCCCGGGCGACGATGCCGGTCTGTTCGCCGGATAGCGCGTGCACAGCAAAAATGTAGCGCAGTCATGGATTCTTATAGAAATACACACACTCGCAAACACGCTTACGCACACTTGTGGATGGAAAAGCTACACTTACCGACGAAGACGAGACTCTTGATCACCAAAGTTCTTCTCCCGCATATACCAGTACCCAATGCGTCAGCTCTTCTGTACTCTGCTCGCGACTTCGAGAGAGTTTCCAACGAATTTCACGCCAACGATTCTTCTTCGGTTCGACCGAGAACTCGGCTGGGAACTCGCTTCCTACATGCCTCGATTCCAGTATGGCCGATATATATATATATACAGACTGTCCGGTTATGAATGGATAATTATGCAACTGTCGATAGGTAAGATCAAATCCTACTGTATGCTGGAATTTCACATTAGTAAAGTCCCACGGTTATCAAGATTATGGGCTTCATGTTATTTTTGAACGAGAATCATCTGCTTTTGGTTTTTCGTATGTCATTTCTACAAATAATATGAATCGACAATATCTAAGCAACTTTTTAAAGTAATTGGAACGATTTGCGTAGTACATTTTTTTACACCGCAGGGTATAAAAGTCAGATGTTCGAATTGGTTCGAAGAAAATTCTGCGTAAGATCTTTTTTCATAAAATTGAAACAAAAAGTGATTTCGAAATTTCAAAAAGTAAAACTTTTGTTTTTTTGTTTAGCTCAGCACAAATTAACAATAAACCGTTTCAGGCCTGTCGAAGACGAATTGGAAATCTAAGAATCATTAATAGCATTATTGGACATTAAAACGTTAAAAATCGTTTAAAAAAAATATGATTAATTCAACAACAAAAAAATAGAAGAAAAATAGGCCCACGATGAGACTAGTCTTAAAAATCATAGAATGGGTCACTCTATTTTAGAGATTTTTTCAAAAATCACAAAAGGCAATCACCTTAAAAAAAATAGTTTTCACTTTAGAAGCAAAAAAAAACGTTGACATTGATAATTGATAAATTTTCAAATATTTTTGAAAGAAAGTATGTTTTGAAATGAAAAAAATTATATGGTACCGTTTGTCGATATCCCAATTAGTTCAGGAGTTATCAGCGTTTGAACATTTCCAAAACTTCTGAAATCGACATTTTTTGGAAAATTATAAGTCCCAAAAGAGAAGAAATAGAAATCTAAAAATTGGTGTGGATATTTCTTTCATGGGTTACAATTTTACAACAAAAAATCAGGCAAACCAAAATTGGTCGGGGTCACCGGCTAGCCGAAATGGCGTGGAATATCCCATATATAGTCACGTGTATATTCTGGCGATATGCATCCGTATATCCATCTTTACATATAAATGGGGAAAGGTGATTTTGAGGATACTCGGCTTCAAGAACTGTTCTCATAGTAGCCGATTGTCTCCATACTCAATTTTATGCAAACCTCAGTGTCTTCAAAATCACCTTTGGATAAAGGTAAGCATATTTATATAAAGATCATTGCAAGTACCATGCTGTTCTCCATTCTTCATTGCTTGTATTTTTACTAAAAAATCTTCTCTATCTCCCCATCATCCCTCTTTCCTTCTATTCCCATCTCCCTCTCTCTCGCAGCTCTCTACTCCTTTCTTTTTCACCTTTCTTTTTCTTGCGCCCAGTACTCTCAAGTATTCCACCTGCATTCTACTGCTCCAGATAATGTTCTTGGGGCTTCGCTCCTGGGACTCAGAGCGATGTTTATCCTCCGATGAGATTGAGTTTCATTGAATTCTCCGACGGGTAAATACTCGAGTACAAAGTAGTGCATCGAAACGAGTATTCAATTGATCATTCTTGATCCACGTTATTTCCGGTCGCTTTGTTTTTCTCATAACCGTACACAAGCGCAATGACGCAAAGGAATAACGATCGAGGCGTCGGACCATCGTAGACAGCATTACCGTGAAACCTTAAAATTCCGCAGTGGAGGCTGCATATCTCGCGTTTCGCTACTATTGCGCAGAATTCACAGGTCGCACTCTATCCCGAGACTTCGCTTTTATCGCGTCGATGAAGTTTGTTTTTTTTTTTTTTTTTTTTCGGCAATGGGATTTTTTTTGCATTTTCCTTTCCAATCAAAAACTATTCTCTGTTCTCCACGCTGTAGTACAGTGGTGGAAAGAGAAAAATTGATTAACGACGGGATGAATTTCCCGTTTTGTTTCATGCGCGCTCTGCAGCAGTCGCGCGAGGACGAAGCTTCGCCGGTAATCGAAAAGCTCGGTATCCAACCTTCGAATATTGAATTTCTAAGGATAGAATGGCCGAGAATAAACGCGAGGATGGGTATCCCTTGTAGGGCGTCGTCATCGTGCATGCATATATTAGGTTGGTAAAAAAGTCTTGCGACACTAAAGTGCTCGGTTAAATATTTTTCCTAGCAAAGCAGGTCAAGAACATTTGCGAGTAGAAATTGTTCGAATGTTCTAGGAACTTCCATGTTAAGGCAGGACTCTACTTCGAGACTTTGAAATAATCGTTTTTTTTTTCATTTTTCGAAAGTAAATACCCTCAAGAACATTCTCTTAAGATTTTAAATCGATTTAAGGATGTTGAGTCCCTATGAAACATGTTAATGTTAATTGTTCAATAAATAGCTTCTTAATCGTCATGAAATTTTTACACGACCTCCTGAATACTTCATGTAAAAACGTACAAAATCTTCAGAATTCTATCATCATTGCTTCAACATCCTTAAGGGTTGAAATAAAACATGATGAGAAAATTCTGAAAATTTGGTATGTTTTTGTATGAAGTATTTAAGAGGTCGTGTTAAAATTTCACGACGATTAGGAAGCTCGTTATTAAAAAATCTACATTTTGTTAAGAACAATTTTTAAAAGAAATAAAAAAAAATGTATCAAAAAACTTCGTTTTGTTTCCGTTGCTTTCAGTATATTGTAGATATTACAAAATTGATAGGTGTAAAAAAACTTATTGCAAAGTTACATTAGTTTCCATAATACAGCATTTATTTGTGAATGTTAATTGTTCAATAACGAGCTTCCCAATTGTCGTCAAATTTTTACACGACCTCTGAAATACTTCATTCAAAAACATACCAAATTTTCAGAATTTTATCATCATTTGCGATTTGGGATTCAACATCCTTAAGCAGTCTAACTGTACTTTTCCGTCCCTCAAACGTAACTACTTGAGCACTCTAATTTGACGCGCTGACCCAACCTCTTACCTGGCTTTGTTCGCTCGAACAGCTGCTGTCAGCAACTTTGAACGCGTTTATCTCGAAACTACTTTTTTACACCGCTCGGTGCTAAAATTTCCGAAACTACTGAACTGATTGTTATGAAAATTTAACCACATATTCTGGACACCTATAGCAACCGGCTGAACTAGAATTATTTAAAAATGTTGTTTTTTTACTATTTTTTGGACAAAAAGCAGTGGAAAAACATGCAATTCTTTTTCTTCCTTTTTTGCGCCGCCACTTTGTTATTTTTGCATGTACATAAAAAATTCTAGTTCAGTCGGTTGCTAGTGAGATATTGAACCAAAAAATTCAAAATTGTTCTGCTTTAGATTGTCCATTTTTGAAATTTCAACACCAGCACAGACCCACCTACTAATCGAGGCGTTGTATTCAAATGGTGTTTTAGTATGCTAACAATGCATAAAATATATAATAATATTTTTCTAAATGCATTTCAAGAGTTCATTTATTAAGCCTAACAAACCCTACATTAACATCTTTATTCATAATCTCATTAAAAATGCATAAAAATAGCCTTTTTTCGAGCGCCCAAAGTTGAATTCTGCCTTAAAGGATAACACCACTCTAGCGGGAGAAAATAAGACCTAACCTTGACAATTTATTTTGGTAGTATCGAAAAAGGAATAGGATTTCTTTTGAAAAGCTTTATTTAACTCATATTAAAGTATAAAAAAAATGTATCATAATTTTCGTTCAATATGGCGGCGACAGAGCCCATCTTGAAAAACGTGTTTTTTACAAATAGCTTCATGGGAGGACGTTTTTATCGTAAAGTATAAGACCTGGAACTAAAACAAAAAAAATTCTAGTCGATATATTATTAGCGATGGGACTACGTAGGGATGTGTTTTGTCAAATTTTGAAAAAATGGCGCTCGTTCAAAGAAATAAATCGATTTTTTCCCCAAAAATTACCAGTAAATTGTTTATAAACAAGAAAGTTTACATTTGATCAAAAAACGGCTACGTACTCCCATAGAGAATGTAATTGTGAAGCTGCTGTCAAAATTTCAAATCGATCCATGCAAAAGTGTTCGAGTAATCCGTCCTTCCAGTTTGGAAAAAGTGGTTTCGAGGAAAACGCGTTTAAAGTTGTACGAGCACTTAAATCCTTGAACATTTTGTTTACCTGTAATCTGGGATGCCTGCACCGTACATTTGTCCATCTACGTTGATGTATTCTACCTCAAAGTATTTTTTTAAGCGAAAAAAACGATTTATCCAAAGTTCTAGAGTGGTGTTATCCCTTAAGGGGTATATAAGGCACTCGTTCGTTGCGATCGAACAGTATTCGAAAATATGGATCGAAAAACACTTGGCCAGGACCTCCAACAGGATTTCTGCAAGACCTGCTGCTGATGTGTGCAGTGCGTTCAACAGTAACGTAGTTCTTCCTTCAACATTATCCCGTTGGTTTGAACGTTTCCGTTCTGGCGATATTTTCTTTGCAGACAAACCTAGGTCCGGCGGGAAAACTGTCGTTGACGATGAAGCATTGCTTCTACGAATGACACCTAACGCACCGTCGTGAGAGGTAGCAAACGATCTCGGCATTAGTCACCCCACAATCCTCGAACCTTTAAAAGAGCATGGTTACGGGAAAGTCACATCATCTTGTCATATCATCGTACCCACGACCTCAGTAAGTCGAACAAGGCGACACGCGTTTCTATCGGCCTTTCATTGTTGCTTCGTTCGCACAGAAAGGATTTGCTCAAAGAGATAGTCACTGGAGATGAAAGCTGGGTGCTATACGTTAACCGAACACGAAAACGACAATGGCTAACTCAAGGGGAAACCAGATCCAACTCCTAAAGCATCTTGTGGATGGAGAAAACTTTCACTTTGTTGTTGGTGGGATTCCGAGGAGCTGTTGTATTATGAGCTTCTTCCACCTAAAACCACAATAAACGCCGAGATCTTCTCTACACAATTACAGAAACTATCCGAAATTATTGGGATTTTGTATAAGTTCTCGCTGTTTTTTTTTCGTGAAAATTAATGCCTTATTTAAAAAGGTCATTCGTCATGCTTTCAAACGTTTTAAAGCTGTTGTATCTTCAACACCTAATGTTCCTGCAAGTTTAGCTAGCGTCTGACATGACTCTTCAGGAAGTAATGCCTTCAATTCAATACATCATAATCATTATTTTTTCAGCACCTGCATGTTATTTCCGCCGTAGCATGAACGCCGTAAGTCTGAACAAGTATTCTGTGTGCTTCAGCTATAGAGTTTTTTTTTCAATAAAATAGTGTACTCAAATTCCGCAAATACTCTTTTTTGGCACAAAATTTGACATTTTTAATACTATGGGAAAAAAAGTTGTGTACACTTCGGCGAAAAGTCGTACGCTGAGTTTCAAGCTTGCTTATAGTACTTCTTTCGAGATGCATAACCATCTTAAACTGAATTCATAAAGTTTGCATCGTTAGAATTTTTATCGATCTATCGATAAAATTCTCAATTTCTATCATTCAATTTATATATGAACTCAATTTATATAATTATCCAAAGACCTTTTTTTGCAAACTGCGGTCGTACATTTCTAATGAAAATACGTAGAAATATTTGACCGATTATCATAGCCTAAATCGACCGAAAAAATTGAATATTAAGAAGAATTGATTTTCGTTGCATTCCAATGATGCAAACTTCAACTTCATTTTTAACTACACGCACGCAGTTCTAGCAACGTCGTCTGTTGGAAATCAGCGAGTACTTATGCAACGTCCTACTCTTAAAAAAAAAACGTCGTAAACTTCGACAAGTTCGTCTTCACAACAACGCTCGGCCCCACGTATCTTAAATTACACAAATACTCTTTCAGAATTAGAATGGAAAGTGCTACCACGTCCGCCATACTCACCGAACTTAGTCCCGTCATATTATCATTAATTTCTTGCTTTGATAAACTATTCACGTGATAACCAATTTGGCAATCAAACGAATCCCCAAAATACCCTTAAAGAGCTTCTCAATTCACGACCTAAGGATTTCTGGACGGCTGGCATTCAGAGTGTTGAACGCGAGCTGCAGATGAAGAGTGAGACTATATTATAAATTAATCGTATCTTAATAAAATGTTATGTTTATACAGAAAAGGTGTCGTTTGTGTCGCAAGACTTTCTTACCAACCTAAATATGTACACTTTATTAATTTGCAAGATACGCGAGAAATATTCCTTCAGAGACTGAAGACATATCTCATAGAGAATATTCCACATGTGCACTATACACAGACATTACGTATGTTACACATGAATATTTCAATCTCAACAGCGAAAGACTCGACAATCCGTGTGCAGGATCAGGGACCCGCGTGCAAACGTGCACCTTACTCGCGCCAACGTACGCTTTCGTAGCACTGCTATAAGAAACTAACGTAAGTGGTGCTTGTCTCGGAAGGCTGCCTTATAATATGCCTCTCTAGGCTCTCCCTACATCGCTATGTTTACGCACCGATAATATCACCGGGAAACTGTATTACCATTATATTCACGACGAGAGATTATATTACCCGACGATCATCCCCGTTCGTCGGGGGATATCGCAATGAGAGAGAGAGAGAGAGAGGAAGAGAGAGACAAAAGGGATGCAGGAACTTTGCCGTATGCAAATTTGCATTGTTCCGGGCTAAGCAGAGCGTCCCGATCGCGTTACAGCTACAAATAAGACTTGCGAAATGCAATGTTCGTCTTCGGGAACACAATGTGCGCACAATACGAGAACTCGCAACGTGAGAGATCGCATTGACAAAAAACATTTGTAGAGTAATCTGTACAGGGAAATTGGTTCGGATTGAATTTTATACGTTTTTGGATTTTGGATAATAACCTAATTTTCGATCACTTTTGATAATCGCAGAATTATACCAGGTGTAGAAGTATGAAACCGGGATTTTTTGTAAAAATTACACGTTTGTTGTTTGAAAATGATAAAAACGAACTGGGACGGCTTTCTGCGTCGCATTCAATTGATCCGCGAGTTCTTGTTGACTTTGAGTATCATCTTGTGGTGGTTTCCCACGCTCTTCGTTTCTCGCGCCAAAATCACAACTTTTGTATTTTTTTAACCACTCGAAACACTGTGTTTTACCAAGAGCATATTCACCATAAGCTTCCACAAGCATTCGTTGCGATTCTGCAGCAGTTTTCTTCAAACGATAACAGAAAACCAATGCTGTCCGCAGATCGTAGTTCGTAGGCACAAAACTCGACATGTTTAAGGTTATCGAAAGTATACCGGTGTAGGGAACTTGGGTTGTTGTGTGTTGAAAATCTTCTTCAGGTGTTAGAGGAAGATGATGGCGCTGCAGGAGCGGTCTTGCGGTCCCTAAACTGATAGCTAGCACCATCTATAGGGAAATTCCGGCTTCATACTTCTACACCTGGTATTAGAATAATATAATTCATTTTAATACTTCTTTTTACGAAGATACTATATAGCTCTATAAAATTAATTATTATATTTCAAAATTGAGTCTTAGGAGAAACTAATATTGCGCCTTAGAAGAAACCATTGAGGTTAGCAGCAAATTTCTTCATTCGCCAGCCAAGATCCGTAACCGTTCATCAAACCTTGATGCTTCAATATTGAATATACATGATTTACGATGGGCAAGATGGGTTTTTCCTAAATGTTTACAATCGTTGAATTTGCGTTAATCCGTTGTTAGAAATGGTTTACCTGGGTGTTGAATAGCCAACAAAATTACATGATCCGTAGGGCGAACGTCTTGCCCATCTAATCACACCTAAAATGACATACGTTAAACTATTTTTTATCTGTGATGTTTGGTGGTGACAAAAATTTCGAAAAAATTCCAAATCCTCAGTGTATTCCAGAGATAACATATATTCTTAAAATTCGCTCTTGGATTGTAGCTGACGCTCCAACTGCCAAGTGTCAAAATAGAATCAGTATAGAGATGAGCTTCAGAAAAAATATACCGCTTTGCGACACCAAATCGGCGGTACGGCTGTGTATTCGTCCAAGCGTGCGATCATACATGCACAGTTTTGCAAAATAAAATACGGCTTGGAGTAGTCTCGGGCGATATTTCGCTCCCTGGAAAAGCGAAAAATTGTAGGAACAAATGTACGGCGAGAGTCTGGTCTTTGGAGGAGCACCGAGGAATTGTGAGGATACGTATGATGCCGGTGCATCTGTACGTACCTGGTTATGTGTACGTACAGGCACCTGAATTGCACGTGTAACAGGCTGGGCGCTGGAAATCGTGCTCACATTCATGAAGAACTCGTTCACCACAGCGACCATCGTAGACACCCATTCAGACGCACGCTAGCCACTTCAGCATGTGCTCGCGACGCGGCTGCATATTCCGGAGAGCCGGCCGTTTTATACCGACCATATTTCCCAGTAACGAACCCTGAATTCTTGGCGCTCGCGTGTGTATATATGGAAATATGGTAGCGTCGCCAGACGCGAACTATCTCGTGAGGGAGAACCAAAAAAGATGAGGCACACTATGCACACGTTCATATTTGTAAAAATGCAGACTATATGTGTCTTACTAATATCGTAAGATCGTCGTGGCTGTTTGTACATTCGTTTTTTTTCAGGCTGAAATTAAGCTGGCAAGGTTAGAACACGCTGCCGAGACGAGACCCATCATTTTGGAAACTTCTGCTGGATTGAGCGAAGTTGGGGGGAACACGAGCAAAGTTTTTTTCTTGGCCATCTGGGGTGTAAAAATTGATGCTTCCGGAATTTACCTGCACTTCGAGAATCTGCATCCGTAGGGGGGCGGGGGGGGGGCAACTTTTTAAAGGAAAAGCAAGAGGACATTCATGAGGATGAGGAGCATCCGCAAATGCTTAATTTGTACTTTTTAATTTCTTGTAATATGATTATCCGAGACACACGTTGACCATAAATTCACGATCTGGTCTATTGATATATGGCGTTGGAGTCAGCAACGTTGGAATGCAACGATTCTTTAGTTTTATAATTACTATTTAATTTTTTGGAGATTTAGATCTAACATTAACCCTTCGACTGCACACTGAGTCGTTTTGACCGCATTATCTTTCAACTGACCTGGGGTCGATTCGACCCCGCTTATATAGTAGTGCGGTCAAAGTGAAAACATTTATTTTTGGGAAATTTGGTGTTTTATTACTTCATGTAAGTGAGTTACGATATAAAATGCTCATAGATATGTTTTATTTGAGCTACCATAGTACATGATGTATTCAGAACGCCGAACATAAAACTAAAAGCAAGTGTCCGTTATGCAGGAGGCCTATGTGCAACGAGCACCGAATGTACTTATACGTCGATTACGCTAAATGTGAATGATAATAAGTCATTGAAGTAAAAAATGCGGAAAATAGACGTTTTCATCGATTAATCTGCCGAAGGAGTCGATTTTTTCCATTTTTCACTATCCTGAAAATCCTCAAATTCAAACCTTCGAATAAATATACTTTTCGGAAAGCCGGTCGACACTGTTTTTTTTCGTATCTACAAACCTCCCTCTTTAGAAACTTCAAAGGTGTTTATTTATGTTTTGAAAAAAAATCATCTTTTTCATTCAAGTACGTATTCTTCAACGCATCTCCCACTTTGAACGAATGTTTGAGGACTTCATTTTGATTTTTCTTATAAAATGTTGGACCATAACATAATGATCATTGATCCTTTTGAAACGTCTTTACAAAAAAAATGCATATTAACCGGAATACAACGATCTGAATAACGACTGGGGTCGGACCGACCCCATATCCAGTCAGAGGTTCGTGACAGAAGTGTGCAGTCGAAGGGTTGAGAATATGGATACGAAAAAACGTTCAAGTTACTCGCGTAGCCTAGATCAGCTAAAAACGTAAGGAATTAATGGAAAAAAATGAATTTCCGTTCATCATCATAGTGATATTGCAAGTTGGCGATATCCTGTCCGACGGCTCGTCTTCAGTTATTGCGCTTGACATAAGGATTATGTATCGCTGTACAAAGAGAAATTGTTTCTTTTTTTTCTTCATAATATGACTTGGCATTCTAGAAAATATAGGTGCAAACCCATTTCGCAAAGTATACGGCCAACCACCGAAGCGACCTCAAGCTCCGGCTCGACTGCTACAGCACCTGGTGGCATCGTCTCGCGCCCAGTCTCATATTAATCGCTACGATTTTTCAAATTCTCCCGCTGCGATCTTTCTCTCTCGCCTACGCAGGCATGTCTATGTGTATGGGGAAAAGATATTTGGAGCCTGCTATGTTCGGTTGGCTATTAGCACACTTGGCTGTTTTGAGGACGGTACCTGAAATTCTCTCACCCGTTTCGTCGATTTTGGGGACTTGACGCATATTCACCCGAAGATGGCTGTGAAGACGTTTGAGTTTGGATAATGTTGAATATGGGGACGGTGTGAGGACTGTCCTCGAAGACGAGTGTCTTCAAAATCTCCTTTTCGCTTGAATATACGTATGTTTACGTAGTTATACGTACATATAAATTTCAGGTCGATGCGTTGCGCGAACAATATCCTTGTTCCAAATGGCGTTTCGAGCCGCAACGCCTTTGCTGGATCCATTAATATAACGCTCGCGGAGCTTTCTCACTCTCGCTATGTAGCTTTTCGCGGTTTTGCATGACGCACGAACAAGGAATTTTTCTATTCTCGTATATTGCACGCTTTGCGCTCGCGTAGGCAAAATATATGTTTCTCGCCGGGAATTCGCCTCGCAAATTTCTGCACCGGTCGGCGGAGGTGCGAAGGTGGCGGGGCGGGGGGGGGGGGGGGGGAGGGCAGATGGACCGACGCTTGGAAAAATATCGAGCTTAGTCAGCGTCTTTACGAATTGCCGAAGAAATGGAAGCTCCGGGTAGTCCAATGTGCTGGAGCCAGCGAACGAGATCAGGACGGAGCCGATGGTGCATTCGCGATATTATTATTTTTTATACGCAATACAAGCGCAGAGATTGAGAAAATAATGAAGAAAAAACCAATACAAAATGTATGTGCTGGATATAAAAAAAAATTGTTGCACTTTTTGGACATTTTTTTCAAACAATTTTTGCCGGCAATTTTTGTAGCAACGATTTGTCATTTCGCGATCGGGAAAAATGTTAACCCTAGGAGCATGCGAGGGCCATATGGACCCCACGCCCACCTCAAAGTATATGCTACTGAAGTGGTAAACGACTTTTTTTCGGGTTCGAACTAGTACGAATAAATCCTTAGCGATATTATTTGCAAAAACATTCTTTTAATGAATTATCCTTAACTTTACCCATTTCCGAATCTCCAGAAATTGACCATATTTTTTTTCTGATATAAAATCGTGTCTATTTCAAAATCCCGTTTGATTCTTTTTAATCGGTTGATTAGGAGAAAAATGAGATTCTTTTGTTTACAAAAAGTCAGTCTTTGCATTTTGTTAATATTTTTTTCTGTTTAAAGTACTTTTTCACGACTTTCGGTTATTGAAAATTGACTTTAATACACCATTCTCTTTCTTATTAAAAAACGAAGAGATTCATTCTGTATAAACCCAATTTCTGTTTACAGGAAGCGATCTAAACCAAGACGCGTGGGGTCCACACGGACCCCACATGCCCCGTATAAGGCACCAGAAATGGGATGCCGCGTCTAGGGTTAATATCATCGAAATTGCAAAGATTTAAGAGAAAAGGCCAAAAAATCCTACAAAAACGCAATATTTTCTCTGCCCATCCTCTTAAGTTCTTTCTTCTTACTACAATTTTTAAAAAAGATTCTTATACGCTCCCACCATTTTTGACACTTTTTTATTGCAATTCTAAGCTCAACTACATACGCAGGAATTTTGAGATTAATTTGGAAGTTCCCATGCACAATTTGTTTTTTTTCCCATAAGAATAATTTTTAATCCGTTGAAATTTTTGATTTTTCAATTCCTTTATTTTTATCATTATCTAACAACGTTTTTTGCAGCTTCTCATAATACATTTTCAACGTTTCTCGAAAATGTTTCGGTGACTTTCGTAGCCTAAATTAGCCAGAAAAAAATACGGCAGTACAAAAATAAAAATATATTTTCGTTGCATTCTAACGCTGCAAACTTCTATACCATCAGTTTCCCATGCCCTTAATGATAATGCTGCCTCAACAGCAACTAGCTTGCAAGTATTTTGTTGCGGCGACTCTGTACACAATCGAATGTTGCGAAAATTCCTTAAGACCCTCAGGCCACCACCATTATTCTCATTGCTGGTTATTTTATTGTCCTTTTATTACTGCGTGGACAACCCAACTTGGCTGCTGTAATTCTTTCCCTCGCCACATCCCCTCCGGACCACCTCTCTCTCGTCTTTTCTTGCACACTCTGCCGTTGACACGGAAGTATATCATCCGAACTTGGAGGCGAAAAAAAATAAAGTTTTCCCTCTTCAGTCTCTATGGAAACTCCGGCGAGCGAATAAAACTGAAAAGGAAAATAATGACGGAGCATCGCACGACTCGAATAGGGATTTTTCTATTAATCTCGAATCCCTTGTACGTTCGTAGATTCGATCGATATTTCATCGATATTCTAAGCGCACTCTCCTCAAATTATTTTCGCAATCCCGCCGTCTATAGCGCAATATTTCAACTTGGCGTTTCCGGGGGTACGCTCTCTTTTTAATACTTTGTTACGAGATCACTCGAGCATTAATTCATTCGTTATTAGCGATCGATTTTTACAGCTGTACTGAAAAGACTGGAGATATAGAAAAACTGCAGTCAATGCAGCTCGCGAACTGATAAGAATTCTGTGCTGTGACCCGTAACGGTGCCTTGTTCTCCCAGCTTTACATATATACATGTATGGTAAGAGGTGACTGTGAAGCATTCAACTTCGAGGACCGACCTCACACGAGTGCACAGTCCCCGTATGCAACATCATGTAAACCCCAATGTCTTCGAAATCAGCTGTGAATGAATGTGAGCATATTCATGCGGAGGCCATTCCGGGACCGTTGTCCAGAATTAACGATACGTTTGAGAAAAAAGAGTCAAGGACCGTCCTCAAAACAGCCAGATATAGCCGATAGCCGCCATTTCACAGTCACAACGAGCTTCAAATAATCCTTATCCACATACATGTGAATATGTGTACATAAATCGCGAGTTTACGAAACAAGAGAGAAAAATTGACAAGTTTGCCTCTGGGCTAATCTTTCGGATCACTTTTCGCTGCGCAAAGTTTATGCTATCGACTAGTCTTTGTGTCTCTCGAGCAAGTTGTATGTGGTATTCTGTGAATCGGAAGGGCGTAAATCCTCGATTCGACCGTTCCTGTTACGCCCATCTCATTTTTATCCTCGCTCAGTCTCCACGTCGGTATGTGTGCAAGGCGCAGTTGACCCTACGGGCAACGTTCACTCCTCGAACGTTTCCTGGAGAGGGATATAACGTTTATCTGTAAAACCTCCAACGACCACACGTTTAGCCTCACCATAAGCGTTTTCCAATCGCTGTGGCCTGCGGGAAATTCAGCTTGAGAAAAAGAGAAAGAGAGAGAGAGGGAAATCGAGTGGCTTTTCCACCCTGCACTTGCGTCCCATATGAAAAATCACCATACCAATGACATGCACTTTACCTATCCGAGCAACCAGCATTCGAGAAAAGTGGGGTTTTTCATACGGACTGCGATTCTTGAGATTTTCACGTGCGCGCTTGGAGGTTTCCCGCAAATTGT
Organism: Ophion costatus; assembly: GCA_951751655.1. Lineage (NCBI taxonomy): Eukaryota > Metazoa > Arthropoda > Insecta > Hymenoptera > Ichneumonidae > Ophion > Ophion costatus. Next base: position 16,703,202 of record OX632357.1, on the reverse strand, counting down.
TACTCTGCCCGATCAAGGATTGTTATTTAGCGGTTAGGCTACTGTGACGACCCAGCATTCAGGATCGTTTAAGAAATATATTTTCAAGCAATAAGTAAGATGATTAAAAAATCGTTTGGACATTTATTTGTATGCACATTAACAAAATTGTATACCAAATTCCATTAAAAAGATTAATAATCAAATAGGTTATGACTAAACTCGTGAAGGACCTTTGAACGTGAGAGGCTCAATGGTGTACTTGATTTTGGGCACCCGGGCAACCAGAAACAAAAAAAACCAGTTTTTTCTTCGAACATATAACATTGGCTAAGACTTGACCGAGCTTGACCCTTTCATCGTGATTTAATCATTGAAAAAAACAATTGAATTTGTTTGCCGATTTTTCGAGGAAAAATGACTTTATCATTGTTGATATCCAATGAAAAAAGATGTTAAGAAGAAAACAGTCGGTCAAGACTATACTATTATTACACTGAACAAGTCTACCAAATTTCAAATTAATCCCTTCATTAGATGTCGAGAAATCCTGTACACCGTTTTGAAAAACCTAGTTTCGAGAAAAGCGCGTTTAAAGTTTTACTAGCGGTTCTATCGTAATCATAAGTTTACCTTCCATCTGCAATTCCCGCACGATATGTTGGGCCTTCCTCTTTAATTTGAGTTGCCTCAAGCGACTAGCGATTTTTTTTTTCAATTTTCACCATAGCGCAACCCCTCAAAGACTCCATGGTTGATTCTGTCCTTCCAAAACCCAAACATTTGTTTGGGTTTTGCCCACAGAATATCGTGGAGCTGAAGCAACTTTCCAAACACTTAAATGTTTTTTATTTACAGTGTACCTTCGTATGTTCTCGTGAGCCTTGATGATCACGGCCCTTTCACTACTCTCCCAAAACTGGGGGCTTCACCAATTCCTCAGAGACCTACCAGAGTGACGTCCATAGCCACTCTTTTCTAATACGCTACTCTGCCTTTACATGAAAAAAGGCGGCATCTACAAAAAATATCGAAATGCGTTTTTGGTACCGTTTAGCCTCCAAGGAGCATCCCTCAGGTGACACACTTCGATTTTGTTGAAATTTGGATATGTCATAATGCACCGAAAAGTAAGCGATACGTATTTTGTTATCGGCGGATCAACGGTTTTAAGGGGTACAACTACCCCTCGAAAAAGGCATCTTTAGGGGTAATATAGCAGTTTCACACACAAGGAGTCCACCGATTTTAATAAAACAAAAACGAAAACTCTTCTAATCCGAAGCAATGAAAAATCCACTATAGTGACATTGCAAAAAAAAGTTAAGGGGTGAACCACCCTACAGATGCCTTTTTTCGAGGCATGGTTTCACTCGTTAAAACCGTTTTTCCGCCGATAAAAAAAATACGTATCGCTTACTTTTCGGTGCTTTATAACATATCCAAATTTCAACCGAATCGAAGGGTGTCACCTGAGGGATTTGTCAGTAAAAAATTTCCCATCCTCCAGTATAGCAAAAAGCATTTTCGATTTCTTTCTAGATGCCGCCTTCTTCCATATGACGGCAGTACTGTATCGAATTTGCACGAGGGCACAGGGAAACTGTGAAAAACGTTTGCTGATACGCGTGGCTATATTTTACTAACTTGAGGTTGTGTCGCTATCAGCAACTCGGTAAACCAGTAATCCTCCTCACAAGTAACCGGCGTGCAGGCCGGTGCGTCGCCGAGCGGTCACCCATCCAAGTATTGCCTCAGGCCAATCCCGTCTGATACGGGAGATTGCTGCAAACGGTCAATTCTTTAGCCGATCATCGGCCCATTATTTGAAGTGTGTTTCGTTCAGCCCGGCACTTTTGCGTATGCAATCGCATTTTGGCAAATATTGAGGCAAAACCGATGCAGTGATGCACACGTACGATCCTTAACGTTCGAACAAATAGATAGCCGCAAGCTTTCTCTCCCTCCCGAGGGCATCTCATTCTCCTGTCGAAAACAGTTAGACCGGTGCGTGAAAGGAAAGAAGGATGAGTCTGCGAAACGCGATTGAAGCCTTGCGGTTCTGTAATACACACCCAGATACACACACATGAACTTGCAAACCGCAAGCAGAGGATAAAGGGCCATCATCGATTCGGTGTAACAATATTCTCATATTGCTTGCACTATAATTTGCCGGGGCAGGTGCTGATGCTGGCTTCTCGATGATTTTTTCAAAGAACGCGGAGGTCCGAGGAGCAGAGCTGAAAATGAGAGAGGCGCTGTATCTGCCAATGGCCGGACGAAATTGTTACCCCCGGGCTTCAATTGTACAGGCCAGGCTTCCCTAAATCGTAACCCCTAACAAACTTTCTCTCGTTTTCAACGCTTCTAAATTCAGACAAAAATCGGTAGTGTTATTGCGCAATTTATTTATTTGTTTGGCATTACGGGAACTCAGAATGAACAAATTATTTACACACATACTTTGTGTATATTCTCAAAAATGTATTCAAAGGGACGATTGAGGAATTATCCTATTTGGCGCGACTGCACGAGCTTGGGGATGACCGGTCAATTTTCTATATTTCTTTCTGATGAGAATATTGGCATGGTCCGATCGCAATTTTACACACAATTGATACATAGTCTCGCCGAGGTTCAGTATTTTTTTATTGAGCAATATTGATAAACAACGAGGTTATTGTTATTTAAAAAATATGCCGTCGTTGATGCACGGCCAATCGGCGTATGTTCAGGCAACTAGGGTGATCGGAAATGAAAGACTAAAAAGACATCAGTGCGATGCTAAAACTTTCGTGTGACCGGATACTGTCTTGACATTCTGGAAATTAAGAAAATGGCAAGTTGAGAAAAAGATCTGATTGTTGACAAAAAAAATACTGATTTGTTATTAACGAATGGATGGACATATGAAAAAATCATGACGTCATTTGATAAAAAATCGGTCCATATCTGGCCTAAACCGGAGATTCCATTTAGGCCAGTCGACCCTATATATAGCTGCATATATTCCAGAAGTCTGGACGGTTGCGATCTACTTCGACGTATTATTCCAGGCCTTGGATATTTCCGTCTCTCTTTGTTCTCCATGTTCATCTTTCACTCCGCACAAGACACGATAACCATCAGAGAGCCCGGCAACCATCAATCCAACCTACGGTGCGATACACACGGAGCCCTTTTGTCCGACAGCTTCGATACGCATCCCCTCGTATATTGCGCTCCCAATTTTCTTCCCGCGAATTATATATTTCCGAGAGAACCCTCGGAGGCCTCGAATAAGCGGATACCTCGTACGGAGCACCGCAGGGATCTACGTACACTATACCTATACGTCGAAAGCACGATGAGTCGAGCCGTCCATTCGTGGATCCCGAAGATAAATGCCAGTAGCGTTTGTTGTAGAATACACCGCCCAGCGGCCTAACAATTTTTCGCCAGACCGGATGATTCTCTCGCCATAAAAGAGCCGTAAAAATGTGTTTGCCGAGGCGCTTATTTCGCTCCGACGCGCCGGGCGCGAGCGTCCAAGAATTTTCTCGGAGTGGAGGATAATGGCGCCTCCGCTAGGGGAAAATAATCAGAAAGAAAGAAATACTCCACCGACGTTATTCCCTTTGCCCTTTTTCGTAGATAGAACACACAGAACATACGGTTGTTCACAAGCAAGGGATATGCCCCAATCGTTCGCGCAACATTTCGTTCGAATTGACATCGTATATACATTGACGTACGTACGACGCTTGATAAATCGTTTATTCAACAACGTATGAATACAGTTTTGGCGCATTTAAAGCCACAGTTTGTGCAGCAAACTCCATTCCCGATCATTCCAGTGAGTTATACGAACTCGTTCAAAGTCCCAAACTGGCAGTTTAATCTCTGCGAGGAAACCGGTAAACACTCCCTCAGCGGAGGGTGTGAGTGAGTACGGATGTTGGTGTGTATGGATATGTAGGTGTTTGTGTATTCGGGTGAGTGTGTGTGTCTGCGGGTGTGTGTGGAGGTTTGTGTGTGTATCTGCAGGGGTGTGTGTGTGTGGGGGGGGGGTGTGCGTGAGCGGAGGGTGTGAGTGAGTAGGGGGGTGGGTGTGCGTGGGTATGTTGGTGTTTGTGTATGCCGGAGAGTGTGTGTATGTTTGTGGGTGTGTGTGTGTGGAGGTTTGTGTGCGTATCTGCAGGCATGTGTGTGTGGGGGTGTGTGTGAGCGGCGGGTGTGAGTGAGTAGGAGTGTGGATGTGTGTTGGTATGTAGGTGTTTGTGTATGCGGGTGAGTGTGTGTATGTCTGCGGGTGTGGGTAAGGGTTTTTTGTGTGTTTATCTGCAGATGTGTGTGTGGGTGGGTGTGAGCGGAGCGTATGAGTGAGTACGGATGTGGGTGTGCATGGATATGTAGGTGTATGTGTGCGCGGGTGAGCGTGTGTGGGGGTGCGTGTGTGTCTGCGGGTGTGTGTGGGTGTGTGTGTATACAACGAGCGTATCTACGGTACACGCTCATGTGAGTAAAAGTTTAAGCCTCTCTCGTACCGCTTCAAGCACGGCGCATCACTTTCCTACCCTCGCAAAACTTTCCCCTATCCTCTATATATATACATAAATAACCAAGACTAATAGCGTTTCCACATCGAGTTTCCGGAAAAAAAATGCCCTGGTTACGTTAGTTTGTAGGACCGGTGTGCGTGTCCGTGTGTGTGTTTACATGCCCATCAGCGGAAAATACCGTAGTGAAGAGGATGAAACTAACCGGACCGTTTACGTCCTGCGGATCTTCCACTTGGGTAAAATGAACTTTCGGTAACCCTAATTTAGTGCAGGTGTTAGACATGCACCAAGGTGGGTTGTGATGTACAAGCTTGTGTGCACACTCCGTGTCTTGCAAGTTTTCCCTCGTAGACGTCGCAAATTTACGATTGGCGCAGACGTTAAACTGTCCTGCTTTTCGTTAAGCGAAACGCTCGGGTGTAGGAAAGGATGGGAATTGAGGGATTCTGTTTTTGCTTTTGAGTCTCGATCGTTCTTTTCATTCGTTGGCTAATGGCGGAACCCAAGAGCCCAGAGAAACCCAGAGTTTCAACCCAACGGAGAATTTGCATCCTCCGTTTTGAGGTAAAGATCCCAATGTGTTTCCATCTCCACTGAAATTTCAAGTGAGGGGTAAAATGGAGGAAAGATGGAAGACAATGTGGTGTCTTTTGGGGAGGATCAATGCAGATGAAAATCACGATTGAATGCAACTTTCTCAAAGTAACACGTGCCTTTAGGGTATCACGACAAGGAATGATGCAGATTGTAACAATGCAGAAATGTTCGCTCGATTTCTAACTCGCGTTTTATCGGTGACTGTTTGCAGGTGACGGTTAAGGACGATGGTCGACCGCCATTGGCGTCGACAACTCGCGTGGTCGTCCAAGTCGAGGACATCAATGATCACAGTCCCGAATTCGAGCAGAAGTTCTACACCGTCAGAATACCGGCATCGGTGGACACTGACAAGCCCCTGTTTCAGGTAAGGCACCTAAGGTCCTACCTCACAAGCACATACAAACAAATCGCACCAACGAACATCATCCTAGTCGCTTTCACATACGCAATCAACACCCACTTGCGTATACTTTTGTACAACCCCTACATTGGCCCCGATTTGTATAACATCGCGATACGACCGATTGAATACAGCCGACAAAAAAACAAGAATCCTCGAACTCCAAGCCTCCCCGGGACTGATAAATTCATAGATTCGCCCCGGCGCTGCCACCCCCTCGAGAATTCATCGAATATGCCATAAATTTGTTTCCATTTTCCAATTTCGTCGTAAAATATGTTCCCCTCGAGGTGAGAGTTGCGGTACACTCTGAGAGAAAAAAAGACCGGAACAAGTTTCGTTCTGTACACACATACGTGTGTGCATATGGTCGTCAATTATGGCACATTCATTCGCGCGCACGTATATCATAGTTTCTGTCACCCTTCACCCCGCTCTATATTTACATTACATAGATGCACACCAGAGATCGGCAACGTTCGCGAATACGCGAAATAACGTTGAATAGTCTTGCAAAAAAAATGATCAACGTTACCGCTCTCGGTACCACGATGCTCTCGCCAACACCCGAAAGGTGGTGCGATGTATATTTTGCGTTAGTCTCATTGTTGCTGAACATTTTTCGTTCGTATTCGTTTTGAACGATGCCAATTTCGAAATCTCTGCACAGTTCACCATCAAAGATACCAGTACCTATTGACCCAATTATATACACCTGTACCGTCCAAACATACCTGTGTACAATGCCGCACGCATAATTATCACACCGTACGCAACACGTGTGAACCGATCGCCTACCTCACTTCCCATGTACATCACGATTCGCCATGTCATCCCGAACACGGCGTTTATTATTATTACTATTTATTACTTATTTGCTTTATATTATTATTAGTATTATTATAAGAATAATAATTATTATCAGCCATTATTAATCCGTATAATCATTATTTTTATTATTATTAGTGTATATTAACAGTAGTTATGGATAATAACTATTATTTTTTAATGTATATTAATAATAGCTATTGATAATAACTATTATTATCATTGTATATTAATGATAGTTATACATAATAACTATTACTATTATTATTATAAATTTATAATAGCGATGGATAATAACTATCATTATTATGACATATGAACGATAGTTATTGATGATAACTATTATTATTATTACGACATATTAATGATAGTTATTGATAATAACTATTGATATTATTGCATATTGAATAGTTATAGATAATAACTATTACTATTATTCTAATAAATGTATAATAGTGATGGATAATAACCATTATTATTATTGCATATGAATAATAGTCATTGATAATAATAAATATTATTATCATCCTTATTATTTTGTGTTATTATTATTTTTGACCAATTTTGAATTATTTTGACCATTCAGACATAATAATAATAGTTATTGATAATAACTATTGATATTATTGCATATTAAATAGTCATAGACAATAACTATTACTATTATTCTTAAAAATGTATAATAGTGATGGATCATAACTATTATTATTGCATATTAATAATAGTTATTGATAATGATAAATATTATTATTATCCTTATTATTTTGAGTACTGCTATTATAAATATATTTAATACGAATATTCGTGGATATACAATTCGTTCGGGTTTCTACGTTATTTCTACAAATTCTTTGACCATTTCCCGCAATCGGCGAATGAGAATAAGTCGCAGTTTTTTTTCAACATAACCGAACGAGTCCCGCGCAAAACGTACATCAGGGAAAAAGACCGAAAATGAGGAATGACCAATAGCAAACGACCGAAACGAAAAACACGCATACACACACACGCGCGCGCGCGCAGTTAAATAAATAACAAAAGCTGTCTAGGATGAAATAAGGACGGATTAAGAAACGAAAAACATACACAAGATAAGCCGCCGATGGGATGATTTTTTTCCTTATTCGAGTGAAAAGCTTAAACAAAAAAAAGCTCTAATCTCGTTCTCGACAGAAATTGAGGAACCGCTCGCGGGCTTACGACCTATCGATCGATACCTTACTCGAGAATGGCACTTGGGAGACATTTAGCCCCGACAGCATGTCAGGAGATCATTGCTTCAGGGTAAGGAAACCACGGCACGTCAATTAAAAGAAAGAAAGAAATAAATCAACAACAAGGCAAAAAAAGAGAGAGAAAGAGAGAGTAGCTGCATATAAAACATAAAAATAGAGCATCCGTTAAACAAATAATTAATAATACTCGCATAACAATGATTAATCCGCATATTAATCACATGATCGATTTATTGGTTTATTAATTACCTGAGCATATGAATTAATGATTGGGCGGGTATAGTACTTCCCTCCCACCTGGAATTTTGCGCCCTTGCCGATTTTTTTATCACGTATATCGGGCTAATGCCTATTGGTCACGATTCCGTGAAAGGGTTGTAGGCCATATTTTCCACTACCAAATGACCCAGTAATGATTTATGCAAAAGTGAACCATTTTCCAGATATCGTTATTTTTTTGCGGGTGGGGTAGGCAACTTCAAAAATGGATTTTACGAAACTCTTGTATAGAGTCAAACTTTTTTTATTATTTTTATTGGAGGACCCAGTAACAATGAATTATCAATAATAAAATAATAATAATGGTAAATATTTACAAGTGAGGCTCCAGCTAGGAGAGGGGTTTAGAAATGTTGTACCGAGTCGATGTATTTCAGGGCATTTTGTATATAATATTAAAGTCGGGGGAAGATAATTTCAATCCTTATTGCAACCCCCAGATCCTTTTTTTACCTGTTTAAAGGTATGGAGGAAACGGGTTTGGTGACATCCAGTGTCACCAAACGGTGACAAACAAACCCAAATAAATTAGAGTAAACATACAGAAAGCGTATTTCAAAAATCGCATATTTTCCGGAAATATTTTTTTCTTATTAAAATTCCCCTCCCCCATCATTAAAAAAAACATACTTTCATACTGCAGAATAGACCCGAACACGTGAAAAAAAAATTTGGAGCCGGTTAGGGCTGGAGCCCCACTTGTAAATATTGACCAGAATAATTATTATGCTTCGAGAGATTGGCGACCTTAATTCAAAAATGTTTGCGGATTATTCTTATTTTATTATTAATAACTCTTCGTTACTGCGACCTTCGTTACTGCGACTCGAAACTAGAAGAATATAAAAGTTTGAATCCATACTACATTTTTTTTATATTCATTTTTAAACTTGTCTGGCCTTCACAGTTAAAAAATAATCAAAACAATGTGTTGAAAATGGTTCACTTTTGCATAAAGCATTGCTGGGTTTATTCAGAGCGGGAAACACGTCCTACAATCCGTTTACAGGATCGTAACCAATAACCGGTAGTCCTATATATTTGTAATATAATATCAAACGCTTTTTATTACATTGTACCTGCAACGATCTTTATGTATACAAAATTCGTGCATTAATTATTGTACTCGTCATTATAAGTTAGCACAAAGCCTGATGTTACATGTATCCCTGTAAATGCCCGTTAGGGAAACCTCATGCATTTATAATCAGCTCGTTGAATCTCTATATCCTTGCTGCAAGTCTCGCGCCTTCCCTTCCGCGTATATTCACGACTAATAATTCCACCGATTTGCCCATCACGGCGTTCTCCCCGTTATCCTTGTTTCTATATTCAATTATCTCCGTGTCCTGTAACCTCTCTCGCTTCCGTTCCCGCTCCCCCGCGTTCCTTTATTAATTGCTCGCGCGTATGCGACTCGATGTGCAACCCCTTCGTTACCTGAATGTTTCGTGTTACATCGCGTATATATATATATATATATACAGGGTGTTAGGAAGATCGATGCAGAGCCTTAAGGGGGTGATAGGTCACCTCGTAAGGAGCCTATCTAACCTAGGTTATCTTAGTCCAAAGTCTAAGGATTTCGAGTTATCATGGTAAGTATGATTTTTGTAAAATTTCTCAAAATTAGGTATTGACTCGTTTACCTCTTATGTTAATGCTTTTTTTAAATAGCATTAACATAAAAGGTATTTTAATATTTTGGCATTTTAAATTATTCAACACGTCCTATTTAGTTAGTTGTGTGAATACAGATGATTGTATTGGTGTTTGTCGTTGAACACAAATTGAGGCCTTAGGCCACAGTAACGGGTATAAAATAATGTGCGAATTTAACAATTTTTTTTTCGTATAAAAAAGTGATTCACTCATAAAATTAATTACAGATCTATTTAGTATGAATGTCAAGCTGTTAGAAAATATATATATATTTTTTTTCGACGTACAAAATTGCCGACTACTAATATTTTCTTTTGTTTTTTTTTTACGTTTTTTATTCTAATCTACATTAGAATACCTAGAGAAGTACGTACGGAATTGAGAAAATATTGTTTTATTCAAAGGTTGTAGGTATTTGAACTTAAGAAATGAATTATGAGAGAAAAATTTCGTCATAACTGCTCATAAACTGCTCATAAAATGAAAAGCTTCCGATTAATCAGTAATTCCGTACGTACTTCTCTGCGAAGTGCAATTAGGAACATAACTTTTAACCCTCAATTCGTGAACCTGGGTCGTTTTCGCCCTGACCAAAATAATTTTTTTCGTAGGTTGCTTAATATTTAATGGAAGATATAAATGAATCATTAAAAAGCAAAATAAATCGCTATTTTTCCTTGAAAAGTTCTTGAGAAGTATGGCCTAAAGATCGATCATGAATTTTTTCAGATTTCTTTCGTTGACAATTGTTGGTTTGGTAGTGCAAAAACAAAAACGAAACAGGTTCACGGGATCAAGGTGCCTCAAATACCACCACGGATTGAGGGTTAAATTTGAAGTGAATCGAGTGCAAATTGTTGAACGTATTTGTCACGCCAATTGCAAAAAAGCTGTTTCGAGATGTTTCGAATAGTCAGTCGAAAAAAAAATATATTTTTTACAACTTGATATTCGTACTAAATAGAAGTGTAATTAATTTTATGAGTGAATCACTTTCTCATACGAAAAAAAATTGTTCAAATCGCACATGATTGTATACCCGTTACTATGGCCTAAGGCCTCAAGCTAATACCCAAATAAATTTATAGTTGCCAATTATTTTCTGTTTGAACATTATGAACGAGTTAGTACCTAATTTTGGGAAATTTTCCAAAAATCATACTTATCATGATAACTCGAAATCCTTAGACTTTGGACTGAGGTAACCTAGGCTAGATATGTTCCTAACAAGGTGACCTACCATCCCCTTAAAGCTTTGCATCTACCCTTCTAACACCATGTGTATATACATATGTATATATACATAGGTGTGTACACGCATATATTTATACGCTATAAATCTTGTCGCACGAGCGAGACGGGAGTCTAAGAATGTTCCCATTTCGCCCCGTTATTAATTTCGCCACGCAACACACACGCATAGAAACACACTTACACAGGACACTCGACGTGCTCTCGAGGAGAGAAGACAACGCGTTACATAATATCGCCAAGTTTCGATGAGAGCACACGATAAAAAGGGTTTTATCGATGGATGTTGAAGGGTACGGATTTTTTTTCGATGCAGCTTCGCTTGATAAAAGTTGAACTTCGAAGTTTCCATGAGACGCGCTGCATCGTTTTCGAGAAAAGGAAAGATATTAAAATCTGGACGATCAAGCGGAGTTTCTTGGGGAAAACTTTTCTTTTTCTCGCAACAGATGATGCGAGCTTTGTGAAAAGTTTAAAGTTGAGCTTTTATCGGGTATACCGACGTATGAGAAAAAAAATATATCTTTCAAGATTCATGGGTGACACGCTCGTCTCAAGCATTGCAGGGAGAAAAAGTCATACAGAATACCGAACATATCAGCCGAGTTGCAAGCAATCCAGTTCAGATTGCGGAAACTGTTTCGCAATCGAATCTTTCGTGTATTGGTGATATTGTGTTAGATGACCTTGATTACTGTTCTATAGCGAAGGAAACAGAATTTATCGAATCGTGTGGAAAATAATTTCGATCCTCAAGGGATCACGGGGAGATTAAATTTGCCTCGCGCTTTATCGATGACGGAATCCCAAGGGTATCACTGTAATTTCATGGTGCGAAGAGAATAATTGTATTCGAATCGAGACACTATTTTATTCTGGAAAGAAATCATATTTCACATTATTCTCGAAATAAATGTGTTTTTTCAAAAGTAGTTTTGTTTCTTCGCGAAATTAATCATTTGTCGAATTATTCCTAAAGAGCATTTTAAGGGATAACACCACTCTAGTCGCAGAAAATAAGACCTAACTTTGACAATATATTTCTTTTGAGGGGGTTTATTAAACACACATTGAAGTATGTTTAAAAAAAAGATTCTAATTTTCATAGAAAATGACAAGGATTTATAGATTTCATAGAAAATAAAGGATTTCTTTTGAGAGGGTTTATTAGACACACATAAAGTATTAAAAACAAAATTATTATAATTTTCATAGAAAATGACGGCGACAAAGCCCATCTTGAAAAACGTGTTTTTCTACAAATAGCTTCACGGAAGGACGGTTTTCTCATAAAGTATGAGACCTGGAACAAAAACAAATTGATGTTTTGTTTAAATCAAATTTTAGAACAGTGGCGCTCTTTCAAATAAATAAATCGATTTTTTACCAAAAAATAGCGGTAAATTGTTTATAAACATAAAAAGTTTACATTTAATAAAAAAAAAGCGGCCACGAAAATCCGTCCTCCCAGCTTGAAAAAAGTGGTTTCGAGAAAACCGCGTTTAAAGTTGTACGAGCACTTAAATCCTCGAAATTTTTGTTTACCTTTACTCTGCGATGCCTGCACCATCCATTTGTCCAGCCACGTCGATGTATTCTACCCCAAAGTGTTTTTCAAGCAAAAACAACGATTTTTCCAAAATCCTAGAGTGGTGTTATCGCTTAAAACATCGTAAAAAAAACTTTCAATGAATGGTTCTTGAAAAAAAAGTAGTTGTATCCAGAAAAAAGCAGTGACAGAAGCGATCTTATTGGAATTCATCAAACGAGACTGCAAAAAGACTACTTGATTTATTGGTGCAACGATGTAAAAATGCAAAAAAGTAAAAATAACAGCGTCGCGGGAAGGTGACTGCAGGATATTATCCTAATTTGATCACATCGCAAAACTATCGATCACAAAGTTCAAATATTTCACACGAGCGACATCTCATTCCACTTTGATTTCGATGATTACCTCCTGCCTCGATCCCCGCGTACAAGGTGATACGGATTATTCCGTGGATAGAGATACGAAACAAGCCAAAAGGGAAAATCGATCTAGCGTAGCTTACACTGCATCCTTCCCATTAATGTGACGCATGAGAGAATGTGAATGGCGATGCTTGGTCGTATAATAAGACGCTCCGAAATGAGAAAATAAATGTGCTCGTGTGCTCAAGTTTGCGCGGCATACACGTATATCTCTGTACTCGTCGCTCGTATTATAACGTTCGATAAATAACGACGGAACGACGCGGGACGGAGAAATAGAAAGTAAGATCGGGAATGCGACGTTCCGAGGGAGAAAAATCGAGAGGGAAGACGTGGAACTTGATGCGCAACGTAATAATAATACGTGGACGTTCACGCGCGAGCTTCTGAGATTCCGAACAATTGCTGGAGAAGTTTCTGTCTGGCGATATTACGTAAGAACCTTTCGTACGTACGGCGAGAAAAATACCGCACGAGTTTCAATTCCTCGATGATTCAATGGTCTCCGCAAAAGTCCAAGAAGATTGCAACGGCGAATGGCTCGTTTCGCGTTAGCCCCGAAAGTATCGCAAGTGCCTTACTATTTTCCAACGCGAATGAAAAACTTCCCGTTCTCTTTCGATTACGCTCCGCGGAGCTCGCAATTTCGTTCGTCTCTCGCCCGTCGTCCCGTGCTCTCGTTTCCGAACCGTAATTTTTTCATTCCTTTTTTTCTTCATCATCGGAATTTCTGTGGGTTGGAAGCAAGGAGGAAAGCGTGCCATAACTATTGGCACTTTGTGAATTTTGACTTGGGCCACAGGCTGCGGGCTACTAACGTTACAGATTTTACGCATTTCAATGATTTTTTTGTTTTTTTTTTTCATCGTTCTTTGTTGTCAAAGCTGACACGTAAAATTTGCGCTAGTGCGAATGAAGAAACGCGAAGAAACGGTATTGGGAATTCCATTTGCATCTTTGTCACGAACTTTCGTCCGTTCGTTCACGATCGAGCCTCGAACGCACGACCGGGGCTGGATTTCTTTAAACAATCCGCCGATTGAACTCCAATGGAATGACATTTCTCATGTTTAAGGGATCGTCACGGTGTAACGGGTCGAAAAATCGCTAATTTTCGCAATTTTTTTTTTCGAGTTTTAGAACGCGCTGATCAGTCTGATTTTTTATCTCGAATAAAAGCACTCATGAAGATCAGAAAATACATTTTTACACGTTCATTTTTTTACCTTTTTAATGGTTGAAAATATCTTCGGAAAAAAAGAGTCCTCACGGTATATACGATTGTGGCCGTAAATATTATCCGAAACAGAATTTGTAAAAAGATTGACAATCCGTATGAAAGCCGCTATCTCGCCATAGAGGTTTTTAAAAAACCCAAGTTGACAAAATGGCGGCGTTTTGAAAAATCAAGTATCGAATTTAGCCGATTTTTTTCGACAGTTTTTCGTTAAAAAAATATGGAGATTAAATATAAAAAAAGCTTCCATAGCATAAAGAACGCCGTGAAGAACGTTGTGTCAAAATTTGATACGGATAGCTTGAAAACTCTTCGTTTGAGTGTCCACCGTTTTAAATAACGGCATTTCGAGACAAGCGCATCCGTGTCCGCGCCAGGTCTCGCACAGCTGGTCGAATCCCTTTTCCTGAGAAAGGCTGTAGCAACCGGACTAATTCGAACTTGGCTCCAAAAATTGAACAGCATGTTGACAACCGCCTGGACTATCGGATAATGCAAAAGACTCGATTTTTAGAATATTTTACACTGTTATGATCCCTTAATTCTTGCCCGTATGAAAAGAGCATGTACTGTCCAACGCCTCTGTCTCCGTAGGAACGAGTTTACTTAAGAAAAAGAAAAAAAGCATAGGGCGGGCCCTGTCGTGCGTTGAGAGGTAGGAAAAAAAAGGTTCCACGGGGTGTGTTCCTAACGGTTCAAATTTGTGGCAGGTCCTGGCGAGCGATCTGGACGTCGGTGAGAACGGTAAAATTCAGTACAGCATAAAAGGCGGACGGGGCAAGGGGAAGTTCAAGATTCATCCGACAACCGGAATGGTCTACTCGCAGCGTGGATTCGAGGCTGGCCAAGAGTACGAAATGATGGTGAGGATAGAGCACGAGATAAGCGGAATATCGTTCCTTTGATCATCGATGAAAATATAGCCAATTAACGAACGTACACCGACTTACACGCGCATACATACGCATACGCATACGTATGAGGAAATAGACTTTCGTCCAATTCCGTCGTGTTGACGCGTCGCCATTGTCTCTCGCAGATCAAAGCAGCCGATAATGGAGAACCACAGAGGAGTCATCAGACGCGAGTTTCCGTTCAGGTTGTCGAGGCACCAAAGGAGTCTGAGAGTCCCCCGATATTCCGTATAAACAATCAGACCGCCGAAGTTACCGAAAGCGACGAAATTGGCTTCCTCGTTGCCCTTGTACAAGCGACCGATAAGGACGGCGACACCCTTTGGTACGACATCGTCGGTAAGTATTCCCGAGTCCGCCATATTTAATCGGTTCCATTCGTAACGTGATCCCCGGTGGAAGGATCCAGCGAAAAGGCTAGAAATCAAGCGAGCGAAGCTGCCACTTCACAGGGGAACGACGAAGCAGAACCGTTCCCCCGTGAAATGGCAAAATCGGCACCTTACCAGCATCGTTTTCGCGATTCGGCATGAACGAACGCTGGTAGAAATTAGCGCGTAAGCGGGTGGGGGGAAAAATGTCGAACGATCGATATGCAGATGGGCCAAAATGTCGAATTCGAAAATGCCGAATGTTCGAATATAGATGGGTCAATCTTACTAGAGTCTGTAAAGTCGAAAATAAAAATTACGAGTATGAACATCTCGGAAGTTGATATATAGCGAAAAACAAAAATCAGATTTAATAAATTAGCGAAAAACACAATATCGATGGGCCTGTATGCATAACACCAAATAATTCGAGACGACAATTCTCCGAATTAAAAAAATTGCGACGGTTCACAATGCAGAAAATCATTAAAGCGAACGGCCAAAAAGTCGAGTGGTTAAAATCGCGAAGGGTCAAAATGTAGAACGGCCCGGATGGCGAATCGAGCAATACGTTACTTGCGCGTCAGAGTGAAGCTGCGAGATGGCGCTGTCGGTCAGTCGGCTAAAATATCGTAAGGCAGTCATCCCACGTGACGGGCCCCACCACGTTCGTCATTTTGGCCGTTCGACCTTTCGGCGTTCGACATTTCGGGCCATCGACATTTTGCGTTTCGATTTATTGCTTTTCGCCATAGACGATATTACGCATATTGGGCACTCGCTATTTTCTGTTTCGGAAATATGGGTGTTCTACATGTTTCGATTCTGTATTTTTATGTTCCGCATTGCAGACGATCTGAATATTCGTTTTCGAATAAATTAGCTCTCCAATAAATAATGGTTCGATTTATCGTCCCTCAATTTTTTTATCAATCGACAGATAAAATTTCGAATAATTGAACCTTCGTTATTTTGAGAGTTCATAATTCTACCGTTTCGAAATCTTTGTCGTTCTACATTCGGTCATTCGACATTTTTACCCCCACCCGAGTAAGCAAAGTGCCGTTGCTCCTCTGCGACCACGGCGCTCGCACGTAAAAATCTCTCTGAGCCGAGCCGTGCTCTCGTTTCCGGTGGTTCTGCCCCTTCAGACGGCGACAAGAGGGCCGAGTTCTTCATCGGCCGCGACAACGGCAACGTTCTGCTGGCGAAGAAGCTCGACTGGGAGACGCAAAACTCGTACAACCTGACGATCGAGGTGAGCGACGGTAGCCACCCGGTGCGCACGCAGTTGTTCGTCAACGTGATCGACATAAACGATCACAGGCCCGAGTTCACCGAGTCGTCGTATCGTGTCGAGATCTCGGAAAACGTCGATAAGGGCGAGACGGTGTTGCAGCTTCACGCCACCGACGAGGACGAGGACAAGAAGGTTTTTTACAGTCTTCACGCGGCCCAGTCGCAGGAAACACTGAGGATATTTCACGTTGACTCGGTGACCGGTACGATAACCCTTAACGATTATTTGGATCGCGAGGCTATCGAGGAACACGTGTTGACGGTGATGGTGCGGGATCAGGGCACTCCGGCGAAGCGAAATTACGCCCGTGTCACCGTTATCGTGCACGATCACAACGATCACACGCCCGAATTCACAAGTGAAATAATACAGGGCAAAGTTTACGAGACATCGGCGATCGGCACGGCGGTTGTTCAAGCACACGCGATCGATCGTGATCGGGGCGATAACGCGAGAATAACGTACGCGATAACGTCGGGCAACGTCGGCAACGTATTCACGATCGACAACGATCTCGGCTACGTTCGGCTCGCTCGGGAGCTCGACCTCGGCTCGACCTCCGAATACATATTGCTCGTGAAGGCCACCGATCACGGCACACCGGCTCTCTCGAGCACCGTGCCCGTACACGTGATGGTGACTATGGCCGACAACGCCCCACCTCGCTTCATCGAGCGCGAAATGGCAGCCGAAATTTACGAGAATCAGCAAATCGGCGCTTACGTGAAACACGTCGAGGCACGAAGCACGTCGTCGTTGCAATTCGAGCTCGTGCGTGGCAATCGGGACGATGCCTTCTTCATAAATCCAAGCACCGGTGTAATCGTCACGAAGAATCCATTGGATTACGAGAAATTGAAGTTTTACAATCTCACCGTATCGGCCACGAACATGGCCGCTTCTACGGCCCTCTGCAACGTCATTGTTCACGTGCTCGATCGCAACGACAACGCCCCGAGATTCCTTCAGGCCCTGTACACCGGTGAGATAAGCGAGGGCGTGAAAATCGGCTCGTTCGTACTGACGAATTTCAGCAAGCCACTCGTCATCAAAGCCGAAGATGCCGATTCCGAGCTGAACGCACTGTTGAACTACGACATAGTCGAGGATCTGCCGAGGAAGTACTTTCACATCGATTCGAGCACCGGCGCCATCAGAACCGTCAAGATTCTCGATCACGAGACCGTGCCCACTTTTTCCTTTCACGTTAAAGTTTCCGATCTCGGAAAACCAAAATTGTCGTCCGAAACGACGGCCAAAGTCGTCATCACGGTTACCGATGTCAACGATTGTCCGCCGAAGTTCGCGCAAAACGATTACAACGCGACTCTGCTTCTGCCGACCTACAAGAACGTCGCGGTGATTCGCGCGAGCGCCGTTGATCCCGACATCACCGAGGGCACTCCCCTCCGATACGACATCATCGACGGAAACGAGGATGCCACCTTTGACATCGATTCGCAAACGGGCTTCGTCACCGTTCTCGATCCCGAAGAACTGAAGAAGCACTATCTGCTCCACGTGCGCGTTTCCGACGGCAAATACTCGAGCGTAGCGCAGATCAACGTCAACGTCGAAAAATCGGCAAATTCGGGCCTCGTTTTTCAAGACACCGTTTACACGGGGACCATAGTGGAAAACTCGACGAGGGTGACCACCGTCGCGGTTGTCAACGTGCTCGGGAGCGCTCTCAACGAGCACATAGTCTTTCGCATTCTCAATCCAACGGACATGTTCGTCATTGGGGCAACATCGGGCGCCGTCAGAACAACCGGGAAACGCTTCGATCGCGAGGTCTCCGACAATTACGAGCTCATCGTCGAGGCCAAGAGCCAAACGAACGAGAGAGAAAAGCCTCGCGTCGCTCACGTTATCGTCAACGTAACGATACTCGACGTCAACGATAATTGTCCCATGTTCGTCAATCTTCCGTACTACGCGGTCGTCTCGATCGAGGCACAGAAAGGCGACGTCATTTCAAAGGTTAGAACCACTCTTGGATACTCGAACTGTAGCTACTTTCCTTTTGCACTGGGAGAAGAGTAACTTCAACCGTACTTCAGGTAAATGTCCCAATGATTGAACAGCTAAGGATCTGGGGGATCGAATTAGGTGAGAAAAGATATAAAATAAAGAAAAAAACCATCGCTTTCGTGTTCAAATGATACTTTGATATTTTTACTTTCGAAAAATCACCCTTTAAATTATTTTTAAATGATTTCAAATGAAAAAAAAAGAATAACAATGTGAAGCATGCAAATGTACCAATTATTGAACACTGGAACTGCCTATGTCCCTAATATTGAACAGGCATGTCCCAGTTATTGAACACTCTCGAGAATTCTTTCTCCGTTCTGAAAATATTATTTTGGGTACAATATTAAGAAATAAAAGAAAAATCGAACACTTGAATAATCTTTTATTAATCATGTAAAAATACAAAAATATATATTTAGTCCCTTTTGACAGCTTTTTGGTTCATTCGCATTTGGTTTATTTTTGCTTTTCAACTCAAACTTTATTTTATTTTTATTTTCAGCTTCCTCGTTTTTATGTTCTGTTTTTGTTTGATTTTGTCGCAGCTTTCTTGTTTTTCGACTCCAGCTTGATTTTCTTTTTATTTACCACTCTGCATATAGTGCGGTTTTTACAACTTCCGCACTATATGCAGAGCGACGTCTTTTTGTCGCCATGTTTATGCCGTTTTATTGAGAACATTTTGTTCCTGAAATATCGGAGAGCAAAAAATATTTAACATTACATTCGTATTTTTAGGTTACATTTAGGTTATATTCTCTTTTTACTTTTCTTTTTATGTTTATTGCACGAAAATACAAATAAAAAATATATTTGACGATCTTAGAGTTATTATTGAAAGAATAAAGGTAAGTTTATTCAGGAACTTACAGTATTTGTTTGAATAAATCCGATTCACACGATCTGTCACACGCTAACTGTCTCGATGTTTTGATGGGTTTAATGACGCCATCTTGGAGAATTCGAGTGTTCAATAATTGGGACATACGGCATTTTCTATGTCCCAATGATCGAACACCGTATTTTTTAACAAATAATTGATTAAAATTTTTTTTTTTTTGATTGTTATTTGTGAGAAATTTTCCGAGGAACCTGAAACGCCTTTACTTTTTGAGATGTGACAGTTTTTGAATTTTTTATGCCCTTACGCATGAAGTGGTGCGTCTTAGCAAAAACGATAAGCAGTTACCACGAGACGTCAAATCGGGTCACCGTTGCTGATTAAATAATTTTTTTCTCTATTAATTAAAGCTTTTTTGCACAAGTAAGGTAACATTTCGATAGCTAAGTTCCATATATGTAATGAAATTTTTATAAATAAGTAAATGCATTCAGGTGAATGAGAAATAATAAAAATACAAGATAGTGTTCAATAATTGGGACCTGTTCAATAATTGGGACATTTACCTTCGACCATATTTTATATTACCCCGAGGGGACAATAATATTATGTAGTAAGGGGTTCGGGCTTAAGGATGTTGAGTCCCTATGACACATGTTAATGTGAATTGTTCAGTAAATAGCTTCTTAATCGTCATGACATTTTTACACGACCTCCTGAATACTTCGTGTAAAAACATACCAAATTTTCAGAATTCTATCATCATTAGTTCAACCTCCTTAAGGGTTGAACTAAAAAATTATAAGTAAATTCGGAAAATTTGGTATGTTTTTTTATAAAGTATTTAAGAGGTCGTGTTAAAATTTCACGACGATTAGGAAGCTCGATATTAAAAAATTAACATTTTGTTAAGAACAATTTTTAAAAGAAAAAAAAAATTTATCAATAAACTTCGTTTTGTT
Source organism: Ophion costatus (assembly GCA_951751655.1). Classification (NCBI taxonomy): domain Eukaryota; kingdom Metazoa; phylum Arthropoda; class Insecta; order Hymenoptera; family Ichneumonidae; genus Ophion; species Ophion costatus. Next base: position 16,682,788 of record OX632357.1, on the reverse strand, counting down.
TCCGTTGCTTTCAGTATATTGTAGATATTACAAAATTGAGAGGTCAAAAAAAAACTTATTGCAAAGTAACATCAGTTTCCATAAGACGACATTTAATTTGTGAATGTTAATCTTCAGTAACGAGCTTCCTAATTTTCGTGAAATTTTTACACGACCTCTGAAATACTTTATACAAAAACATACCGAATTTTCAGAATTTTATTATCATTTGCGATTTGGGACTCAACAGCCTTAAATATTGTACTGCTTATGCCATTTTAGCAGTTGTGTTAACTATGCTCACATGGTAAACGCACCCAACAATCTTTCAAGTATACGTTGATTGTCAATGGTACATAATATACCCGTGAAAGAAATTAGGACAGCCATAAAAAAATGACTAGGGCTACTAGTAGCTAAAAAATAATACTAGGGCTTTCCACAAGGCGATCGGACTAGGCCCCGACCGGAATATAACTGGGTTGGGTAATTTATTCAAAAAAAGGTCGTAGCGAGGAAAATGATAAAGGGGCCCAGACGGGATTCATCGGGGCAGTGGTTGTTACAGGACATACAATATAAACTGTAAAACTGAACTTGTTTTTTTTTATTTTCTAATTTCGATGTGAATAATAAATAATACTTTATAATAGGTGAATAATAAGGGGAATAACAAATAATGCTTTATTTGAAGAAAATAGTTTTCATTATTGCAAAACACCTCGCTTGGATATGTATTCGGTAATAAAGCTGATGATTATAGGGCAGTAATAGACAAGGTTGAAGTTTGCATCGTTGGTATGCAACGAAAATTCTTTTCGATTCCTTATTTTTACTTTTATTGGAAATTATATTTCGTAGATTTAGGGTCTAGGTTGCTAAATGAAGATCCTGAAAAATGCCCACGCTATTTTTATAGCTCAAATCGGCCAAAGGAAATTCGATAAATTCAGGAAATAAGTATTTCGTTGGATTCCAACGATGTAAACTTCAACGTCGTCGTAATAGGGTTGCTTCATCGCTTCAATCGGGTTCCGTTGAGGCAGCCAGTCGGGCCCTGATTCATAAGCCTCTTTAGGCCCTCGTCGACAAAGTGTGACCGGCCTCCAAGGGACCTGGTCGGGTGCCATGTTAGGGCCCTTGCAGAGTAAGGGAAAAATAATCCGGGCCTAGTCAAAGCCCTGGCTGAATTCTTTCACGGGTAGTAGATTTTCATAAAATGGATATTCCATTACACTATCAAAACATAGTGATTTTTACCAAATTTCATGGTATGTCTACTAAATGTATATAATATTTCATAAATCCAAAAATTTTCAGTCGAGAGTACTACCTGTATAATTGGTTATCATGATTTGTTATTCCCTAACCTCCTGAAATGATTCCTATAGAAGAAAATATTTCACCTACATGGAGATTCGAACCTACGACCTACCTATCTATATTTACTCACGCTTGGCAGTGTGATTTTTTATCCAGTATTCATGAAATAACTATTAAGGGGCCGGTCCACTTTGAAGCCACGAAAAAAGGCTGTTTTCGCGATTTTTTTTTGAGGATTTTATAAAAGATACGAATATAAAAGTTGTTGGGCTTGATGAATAGTCGTGAAAATCATTTTAAAAAAAATCTAATTAATTTTTATTCATTTTTAAGTACAAAAAATATAGTTTTTACGTAACGCCTAAAAAATAGGTGGGCTAGGTAGCTCCATCACAACTCGGCAACGGCTTTTCTGAAACAAAAAACATCAAAGTCCATTAGATTCAGTATGAGCGTTTTTTTCGCAGTTTTTCGCGAAAAAAACGAGTAAAAATCAAAATTTTAAAACACTCGACGGTCATGTTGTTGCGAATCATGTTTACAATATGTGATTCAAATTTCAAGAGAATCGGTTTATTAGTTTTAGAGATACGATGGAGCTAGATTTTGAAAATGTTGTTTCGAGAAAAACGCGTTTGAAGTTTATACTATGAAAAACTCTTACCTAAACTCAATCGGCAATTCCTGCACCGTACAAAATCCCTTCTGATTGCTCATCATCGTCGATTTCTTCAAGTCTTGCTTGCTTTCGTTTGGTTCTGGTCTCAAAGTGGACTGACCCCTTTAACTACTGTGAAAGACTTCCTGTAAAAGACTGCAAAAGAAAATCCTATGACAAGTACTAGATAATGGTGTATAGAATAACCACAAAAAACCTCAAGGCAATCGGTTCATTGGTTTTCGAGAAATTTTGGGTAGCGATTTTTTCACCACGCTCCAAGGATCATACAATATCCTTGTATATTTTTTATATTTTTAAATAAAGAAAACAAAACATATTTTTGAATTTATATACTTTTAGATAATTAAAACCCCAATCCGTAAATTCAAATAGTTTTCCATAAAAAAAATTCACAAAAATGACCTTTTTCCGGCTAATAGGTGTATATCTGCCCTTAAATATAAATCCGCTTCCGTCCATTCACTGGTTGGTTCACCCTACAGCTTACACCCTTCCATTAAACATAGTATCGTGGAGCACTCGAAAGAAAAAGCGATAGTAAGGGTAGCCTGTTACGCAGTGGGTGATCTGTTCATTCGCAAAAATCGTTACAACTCCCCCAATTTTCGGAATTTGTACAAAACGTTTCTTTCAAATGAAGGTTAAGACCCAGGCTACAAAACTATGCAATTGAAAATCGCACTGTTGAAATTTCAAGCTTGCACAGCCCCCTTGAAACGTGGAAGGTACCTATCGAAGTTTATCGGCTTGAACGGTAATCTCAATGTGTGAAAAATCCGGGAAAATCCTCGTCCACGATAACACCGATAGTACTGAAAGATCTTCGGCTAAGCCCTTAACCAAAGTCTATCGGGGGATTATAATTTTTATCTCGGCTTTTTTTCTCTCCCCTTTCCGAGCTCACGTCGTGACAGAAACTTTACTAATCTCTTTGTTTCCGATAACGAAAAAAAAACAAAAAAAAAACAGGTCCACGCCATCGATATGGACAGCGGCGACAACGGCGAGGTGAGATACGAGTTGAAAAAAGGCCACGGTGAATTGTTCAAGGTCTGCAGAAAAACGGGCGAAATATCGCTGAAGCAAAATCTCGAGGGACACAATCGTGAATATCAATTGACGATTGCAGCGTACGACGGCGGTGAGTAGAAAATCGATCGGAAATAAACAATTTCCATATTTTATTTACAATTTCACTGATACTCTCCGGCATTTTTTTTTATCGCCAGAGCCGATCATTCATCTCAAAGAATTTTTTCACCTGCACAATTTTTCAAAAATCTTCCATGTCCACTCCTGTCATTATTTTTTTTTCACAACCTCCGTCGATCCTGCTGTGATCCTGCTGCTTAAGGCGGGATACAGTGCATTTCGACGGCGAAGAATTTAGCAATTTGAAGGGATTTTTGAAACTAAGAAATATTTATTCTACATTTTTCAAACTGTAGGTATACTTTAATAGTATATGTGAGTATCCAAAACAATTCTTAAAATTCATTTTTCATAAAAAAGGCGAAGCTGTGGCAGAGTGTTACCGTATACTTTGAAATGCAATTTTTTTTTTATTTTCGGTTTGAACATGTATAGCTTCTATTTGACAGTAATCTAAATAAAGAAAATGGCACGCATTTACAACAAAAAAATGTATATTTTACGCAACATGTCTGTACATTTTGGATTAACTTTTCCTTGACACATTTATATTTGGCCACGCCTTTGACACACTGGGTCAATTTGACCCAGACAGTACTTCGTCCACCTGCCCTTAACAACCTTTCGATCGGTATTTATTGAAAAAAATCCGGGATATACGTCAAACATTTATCAATATGTCTGCATAATTAAAATTCGAAAAGTATGAAATTTAACTGTTGCATGCAAAATGACCCAATGTGTCAAGGAAGGGTTAAAAAAGTAATTTCGTTTCTAATTTTTCAAAAGCAATTCTCGTCAAGTACAAGGTAGAAATATTGTCAATATTTCCACCAAGCTTCAACTCAATTGGCTTAATAGTTTTTGATCAATCTATCACGCCAATTTCGAAAATGCAGTTTTGAGAAAAACCGTCTTTGAATTTTATATAGAATTTGAATTAAATTCCACTAGGTACTTGTGGTAACTAGTTACTTCAGTAATCTGTTACAAAGTAATTGGATTATCAATTACAGTAGTAATTTTAATTGTTAGTTGTGAATATAATTACTTTTTGCTCATTTCTGCATGTTCCTCGAATATCCTCGAATATCGAAGTTTTTCGAATATCGAATATCGAAACTTTGGGAAAATATTCTACATGTGTATAAAGTGTGTTTTAAAATTACCTGAAATTTTATTTTATTGATAAAACGTATTATTTGTTCGAAAAGTACGAATATTTTTATTTTCATATAAGGTACAACATGGAGGTCATGTGTGGAACACAATATCCGATATGCCTCATCTCTGTTTGCAAACGCTTAATCTTTTGACGAAACTTTCAATAACATTTTGGCATAATTGCGGACTAACTTCATTAATGGTGCGTCCAATTTTTTCTTTGAGCTCCGGAATGGTCAGTGGATCATTGGCATGCACTTTTCCATTCAGAAAACCCCAAACAAAGAAGTCCAATGGCGTCAAATCGCACGATCCTGGTAGCCAATTCACATCGGTCCAGTAGAAGGGACGAAAACCCAGCACTTTTAGCGTGGAATTAGAATTTTCAACTGAAGCTAGATGGTTGAATACTGAAAGTAACCCCAATGAAACGTTGACCCTCAACTCACCCGAACCCTAAGAAGTAGGGGTTGAAAACTTAAAAATCACCGTATCTCGATAATTAGAAGCCCGATCAAAAAATATTTCAAACAAAATTTGTTTGAAATAATAAAACACGTATAAAGTTTTCTGACGTCCGATCTTCTATCTTTGAAAATAGCGGCACAAAAACGCGAGGGCACTACTGAATTTCATAATCGTTTTTGTGCCGCTATTTTCAAACATGGGGAATTGGACATCGAATAACTTTATACGTATTTTATTATTCCAAACAACTTTTGTTTTAAACATTTTTTGATCGGGCTATCAATTATCGAGATACGGCGATTTTTAAGTTTTCAATCCCTATTTCTTAGGGTTGGGGCGAGTTGAGCGGCAACGTTTCATTAGGCTTACTCTCAGTATTCAACCATCGAAAGTATTCGACCAGCGCATTTCAGTATGCAACCGTCTAGCTTCGGTCAAAAATTCAAATTGTTCGCTCAAAGTGTTGGGTTTTTATCTCTTTTACTGGACTACACGAAACTTCGTCTGCAATAACTGTGCAGTAACAATGCAGCAAATAAAAATTTCTATGCGTTGCTCCATCGTGTAATTCTCCATGACAAAACCTCAATACTTCCCGATATCAGTGGCCAAAGATTAGTAATCTATGTTCGCTATAAAGAAAATGGCGCGCAATTTAAAATGTCCGGTAATTTTGAGATACCTTTTTGTTCTATCGTTTAAGGGGTTAGGCCACAGTGACGGGTATAAAATCATGTGAGAATTTGGCAATTTTTTTCGTATGAAAAAGTGATTCACTCATCAAATTAATTACACATCTATTTAGTACGAATATCAAGCTGTTAGAAAATATATCTTTTTTTTTTCGATGTACACAATGTACATTTAGCATCCACAATTTTTTCCCTAGAACGAAAAACAAAAAATCTCGTAAATCTACATTAAAATGCCTAGAGAAGTACGTATGGAATTTACAAAATATCATTTGATTCAAAAGTTGTAGGTATTTGAACTTAAGAAATGAATTTTCTCATAAACTGCTCATAAATTGAAAAGTTTTCGATTAATCAGAAATTCCGTACGTACTTTTCTGCGAAATGCAATTAGGAATATGACTTATAAATTTTAAGTAAATCGAGTGAATATTGTTGAAGTTATTTGTCACGCGAATTGGAAAAAAGCTGTTTCGAGAAAAACGCGTTCAAAGTTGTCTCTACTCTATGGCCGTGCCAGAGGTGGGCTTACGTTAAACGCTCAGAGTCGGTGAACAAAAAGTTTCTTGCTATAAATCGAATAGTAACTTATTCTTATGATGATAAAGCACCGTTTTAGCGAGAAAGAAATATCGATTTTTTGGAAAAGGGTGTCCTTACCCCTTAAAGAAAGAAAAAATCGATGCTTTGATCGTTGTAAACGTATATCCCACCTTAATTTGGGAAGAATTGCTCGAAAATTTACAGGTCAAACACCGTGCTCGATAGAGGTCCCCGTCAACGTAAAAGTGATCGATCGTTCGATGCCCGTATTCGACAAACAATTTTACACGGACAGTGTTCTCGAAAGTATGGAGGTGCATTCACCCCTTGGGCTCTCGATCCAAGCTCAATCACCGCTCGGCCGTAAACTAATCTACAGCATCACCAAGGGCAACGACTTCGAGGAGTTTGCCCTCGACTTCAATACCGGTAAGGGCAACATTTTTATTCCCACAAGTATCTTACATCTCCGTGTGACATTTTTCAACGACAAATAACCTCGTCAAAAATTATATTCACAATCGTAAGAAAATCCGAAGCTGACGCGAATCTGTTCGGTCTCTTTTTTTTTTTACGTAGAGGTTTTTGCGCAAATATTGTAAATAGGTTGACTGCTCAGCTTCCGCGTCGGTCAGTACCCGTTAATATTTACAAATTACGTTCAGCGCTAGAGAAAAAAAACTGGAGTTGCAATATTTTAATTCCGGCGGTATTTTTTACCCTCCTTTTTGACCTTATACGTGGCTGAAATTAGTTTCCTTACCGATCCCCCTTAACCTTTGGTCTTTCCGTCTTGCGGGAAAAGCAGCAAAATGATTCGTCAATATTTTGTCAATGAGGGTGGCATCCCTCTGTTTGACATGGAAAAGAATGAAAATTCTGTCCCGGTTTATTTTTTATTTATTATTCATCGGTTACGGGATCTAGACGAAATAAAATGTTGAAAAAAAAAACGAAATAAGTTATCTTTGTCTCATCTACTATTCATGTTAGCTTTTCCGTTTACCGGATGTAATTGAATCCTCGCGTTGGGCAATTATGCTCACTTAATGTATTCCGAACGCTATAGATCGTTATTATTATGCTTAATAAGATGTCTGAAAAAATGTAAGTAGTAGCTTAACGATGTATTGCCCGTACATTTCCTACCAGGAGTGAGTTTCGGCGAGAATTTTGAATACTTTGCGGTGAGATTAAAATTTAAAAAAAATCAACCACATGAAGATGCTAAGAACATTAATTGCCGGTATTAATAATGCAAAAAAGTTATAAGTAAATTGTTGAAAAAAATTGTTCAACAAATGCGCGGTGAACAATTTTTTTATATTATAAAATGAATTCGTAGATTTTTCTGAATAGAGACGATTTTTTAAAGAATTTCCTTTCCATATTAATTTTCATTTTTTTTAATTTAAGAAAAATGGATCAAGTGTTACAAATTTTCAATATGTTTTCGGTGCAATGTTCCATATTAAATCCAAGAAGTGTACAGGGTATTGAACGAACAGTGTCATAAGTACAGCGCCTGAAAAATTCCAAAATCGACATTTTCGAAATAGAGAGATATTTCTTTTAAAAATCATGTGTATTTAGAAAAATATCATATTTCATTTAATGTCACAAAAAATCAAGTTTACCGCAGATTTTGTGAACAAATTTTTGTTCGAACAATTCATTTATAAATGTTTGCCATTCTTATTATTTAAAACTGATGTTCTTATCATTCTCAATACGGTTGATTTTTTTCAAATTTTAATGTTATCGCAAAGTACCCAAAATTCTCACCGAAACTCACTTTTAGTAGGGAATGTACGGGCAATGTAAATCCTTAAAAAAATCGGACGTCGGTCCCCGACCATGTTCTTATATATGAGGAGCTGGCGAACAAAACCGGACTTGTTCACGCTGCGTCAAATTTGTTTAATTTTTATTTTTCGTGTGTTCCAAGCAAACCTTTATCAGCTCTCATAGTATTTTTAACCAAATCCAGCCCTAAACACCGCAAAATTCGATAAAAACTGCCCTTTCAAGCAAAAAAGCAGTTTCGCTTGAAAATAAACAAAAATAATAAATTTTATATAATAAAATAATAAATTTAAATAAATTTAAATAAAAAATAATAAATTTGATATAAATTTGATATAAAGATTTTATTTGAAAAATAAAAAATAATAAAGTTGCTTTGAAAAAGACATGAATTAAATTGCTATATTTTTTTTCTCGTGTTCCAGTGATGAATCATTTTATAGCTTTACCTTGATAAAGACCGATGTACATATGTGGCGATCCCTCGCGAGCACTCTCGGGTTACAATGTTGCTGCAATTGAAAAATCCATTTAGTTTCCTGTAGAGCTTGCGTTCGGTTCTCCATGTTTTGAATGGACGTTACATTTGCAAACGCTCGCAAAATACGAAAATAGAACCGAATTTACGAATATAAAGCCGAAATCGACACCCTTCGAAATTCGATTCGCTTGGAACCGTGAATTCTTCATCCAAATCGTTTCGTTCAATTTAATGCGCACCATTTAAATGTGGATTAAGAGAACGAAAAATAAACTTCTCTTTTTCGTTCATTTCCTTAATTTTTATATTTCGTTTAATTCGTTAATTTTTATATTTCGTTATTTACTAAATTAAAATAGGGGGTGGATCATCCCTTAAGACGTTAGGCTACTGTGACGCCGCAAAAAACAGGGTTATTGGGAAAAATTAATTAAAAAGAATAAGTAAGATGATTGGAAAGTCCTTTGCACACATATATGTGTGTACATTAACCAATGTGCGTACCAAATTTCGTTGAAAAATATTAATAATTTAAAAAGTTACGACAAATCTCGTGAGGGACCTTTGAAAGCGAGGGCCTCAACGCTGTACTTTATTTTGGCCATCCGGTTGATCGTTTGCACCGTTTTGAAAAACATAGTGTCGAGAAAAACGCGTTTAAACTTTTTCTAGTATTTCTATCGTTGTAACGATAAGTTTGCTATTAATCTGCGGTTCCTGCACCATGTATTGGACCGTCCAATTCACTTTGAGTTGCCTCAAGCGACGAACGAGCGTTCGTCATTCTCACAGTAGCCTAACCCCTTAATGTTTGTTTTTTTCCATGTACTCAAAGGAAATTTTGGATAGTTTTGTATGGAAAGATTTTTCGTTTTTTTTTCTTTACTAAGTTCGGTAGACTGCTCGCGGGAGAAACTGCAAAATCAACCATTGACGTGGTTCACTCGAAGGGGTGGTTTCATCTCGTGAAGCAGTTTTTTCCGTCGACAAAAAATACGTATCTAATGGTTTTTTATGCTCTACCATGTTAATCAAATCGAAGGCGGGCAAAAAATTGATGTCCATCGTCAGACCAGAATTGTCTTAAGATGGAATACCACATACGTACATCGTTTTTTCCTCCTTTTACCTCGCAATATTCTGACCTTAAATATCCTGCAGCTGGATCCTGGTTGACGACGAGTTTCACCCTCTAAAATCCTAATCGTACAAACACTTCGATGGTTCTTTTTATTTAGTATACCGGGCTGAGAAAAAATAAAATAAAAAAAACGAACTGCAAAACCCGTCCCTGACACTGCGTAAAATTTGTTCCCACCACGATCCTCCGATAATGCTTGATTGAGACATTAGAAATTAAAGTTTTGTTGTATCTCCCTGTTTCGCAGCCCCCGACAATAACAATGGTCCTTGTGAGTATAAAAACAAACAAACAAACAGTTCAAATTAAAAAAAAAAAACTAGACATATCGGCCTGCTGTGTCGCTGTTTTATTACATCCATAGCTATATAGTTCGCATTGCTGTGTATGCACGACTTCGAGAGCACAAACGAAAGAGAGGGGAAAAAAATCGAGACACGAACGAGCTTTCAATTTGCTGTGTTGCTGATATTTGCACTTTTGATTTTGTTAATTGTGTTTTTTTCTCGTTGTAAGATATATCGATTCAAAACTCGTTCGTGCCGCGCTAGTCGATTGGTTTGACTAAATCATTTACATATATATTCATTTATCGACGAAAAAAAAGTATATCGACGAATTTATTGCGTTAATTTGCCTCTGTTGAACTAAGCGTAGTGTATGTACATATGCTTCGCGGATTTTAATTTATTTTTCTTTTCACATATATATGTATGTGTATGTGTTTATTTCGATTTCGGGCAAAGCAATTTCATTCGCGCAAGCACGCTCCGCATGTAATCCTCACTCACGTAGATTTAACTCTCTCAAACTAACGGATCAAAGTGCTCTCTGGAAAATTATCGATCCTAACACTCGACCGCATCTGTAAAGCCACCGCTCGCATTGTTCCACTACATGAAATTCCATTCGTCACGAGTTTCCGCAATTTTCCCGTTTCGTAATCTCGCTGAAACGAGTCGTAAAGCCCCCCCTGGCGGTAATCAAAATTGCAGTGGCGATAAAATGTTGGATTCTATGGGAATTTTATTTGGGTCAAGGATTCTTGTAACACGAAGTTGAAATAACGATAATAATAATAATAGTAGCAGAAATTTGGAATTGAAGAACTAAAGAATAGCATTTTTGATTTTCGATGTACCGTTGGGTAAGATCGTTTCTGTTCTCTTTCATTGACGACGAAATTTTATCCGCTTTTAACGAATCATCACAGTGTAACGGGTCGAAAAATAACTGATATTCGCGATTTTTTTTCGATGGTTAAAATACGCTAATCGGTCTGATTTCGTTCAATGTCAAACCAAAGCACTCGTGAAGAACGGAAGATACATTTTCATACGTTTATTTTTATTTGTTTACATTTTTTTTACGGTTGAAAGTGTCTTAAAAAAATACTGCGATGATTCCTTAATACGAGGATCGATAGTTCATCAATTATTTATCGGAGAAAAATTGATGGGGTTATTTTTGTATAGTAAAATAAAAAATAAAAACTCCGGGGGTAAAGTTTTGAGAGCTGCATTGAAGATTTGTTTGTCAATCAATTTTCATTGCTGTGTCCATATTCTTGGCTCGGTTTGAATTTTCGGATGTTATTTTACGGTCGAACCAGCGTTTTTTTTGTTGGTTTTCATTAAGCCGAAAAATAACTGGATGCTGAAAACGTATCCCTGGTGACCGTTGTACAAATTAATTAAAAATTATTCTTTTCTACGCACTGTCAACATCGCGAGATTTTTTCCAATGCCAATTGCATTCTGCGCCTCGTGAATACGTCCCACGTGTATTTTTCTTTTTCATCTCTTTGCACGACTTTTCCCAAACGAAGCCATCGAGCAAACATCGTTACGCGTCCATTGCGTTTGGCTTTTACATCGCGTAAAAGAATTTTGTAAAACCCGATGACTTCCATTCCGTCAAAAGAAATGAAAACAAACAAATTCTTCGCAAGCCAAATTTCGAAATCCTTGTTTTCTTTTTCTCGCTGCATGCACATCCGTCTGTTTTCCTTCCATCGAATTGAAATTTCGGGCATTCATATAGAGCATCGATCACAATCACTCATCCGCGAATATCGCGCAGTTTTTTGTACAGACACGTACATTTTTGTCACACGACTGCATTCATTAGTGTCTCTCGGTATCGACTAATCCGATTCGATCGAACGCAACGACGAAGACATTTTCTACGCGAATATCGCTGATTCGCAAAACGGCTGCGCAACGGGATAAAAGAAAAAAGCAGGAAAAAAAACGTAGAGCAAACGGAGGAAAATCGGATTGGTCGTTGCCACAGCTGGATAGCGCTTTGGGTCTACAACATTCTCTTCAATAAATTAGGTGTAATCTATGTGGTGGATGAACTGGATTATGAGCAAAAGAAGCAGTACGAATTGACGGTGAGAGCCACGGACAGCGTGTCAGGTGTTTACGCCGAAGTCCTCGTCAGCATTCTCGTTCTCGACGTTAACGATTGCCCGCCCGAGTTTACGCAAGACTCGTACAACGTGTCGGTCTCGGAAGCTGCTTCCTTCGGGACGTCGATTCTCAAAGTTGGCTCGAGGGATAACGACACCGGTAGGTTGCCATCTCCATTTTCTCTTCCCACACAAGGACCTTCGTATGTAAGAATCCTTTTTTTTTCACGATTGAAACAACATCACGTTGGAATAGAGCCAAAACGTTGTATTTTTCTCATTCATTGGGTAAAACGAGAATCAATAAAGAAAATTCGAGACAAAACACGAAACGAAAGTTAAGGGGCTACAACTACCTAGAGGCCTGAAAAAATGATCGAATTCAGAATATTGTTGGTGAAGAAGAAACGCATTTTTTTAAGACAAAGGAACATAGAGGGTGGACCATTTAACGTGACCACCCTAAATATTTCCGTTGCTTTTGGAGTGACGGCAACGAGCCCAAACAAACCCAACGAACCCAAAATATGTTGGCGAACAATCATCTCAAGGTCATGATATCATAGGTCGTTGGATTCGTCTGAATGTCAGCTACAACGTCTTAATAAAAAAAAAAAAACATGTTCCCCGTTGTAAAACTATCGATGACCTTGAGAACGCAAAAACGATGACCTTTGAATGAATAAAAAATGAATTTTTTACCACTGTATCGACCCTTCGAAATCAATCAAATTACCTACTGAGATTTTTTTCGTCACTCTAAAGGCTACGGAGATATTTGGGATCGTCACGTTAAATGGTCCACCCTGTATATTGAAAGCCTTTAAACAAATCAACAAAAAATTAAAAAAAAAAAAAACATTTTAACAGTGGACACTCTCCAGCCTAAACGGTCCGTCCGACATTTAAAAACCAAACGGGTTATTCAAGTTAACAATAAATACGAGTCGTTGACGATCGTCGATTTTGAAAATCATTTTTTTTTCAACAACGTGGCGACGAATTGAAACTCGAGCATACAAAATCTAGGAAAAAAGTTGTCATTTTCACGTAACTATTAAAAAATGACGATGGATTTTGAAAAAGTGAGATCGTCAACGACCTTTAAATATTTCTCGTCGTATCTCCTGTAAATTTGGCAACAATCTATAGAGTGGCTCTCGAGACATCATGTCCACCGACTTTGTAAACAGTGTTTCGAGAAAAACGCGTTTAAAGTTTGACGTACGGTGCTGCTGCCGCTCGCGCGGCCGACTGTTAGAAGCCGTAGCTCATTCATTTTTAGGAATACAGTTGGACCCCCCAATAAGAACGCTTTCCCTTTTTCTCGCTCGATCACTTCCCCCACTCCGACCCCTACCCCGAAACCCCAAGCTCGAGTCATTTCGCGTGCGGGGTTCTGAATAAGAACGCCCAGCCTAGGAGAACTTAGAAGAGTAAAATGGGACAAATATTGTAATGCACATTTCCATTTTAAATCATTTTTCTTATACTATGAAGAAATGTTGCTGTACAATGCGAAATCAACACTTTTTTGTTAGTCGAATGCATGCATTTTTCGAGTCAATTGTGAAAACTTTATTTCCATTTATAACAAGTGATGGGCGCATATTTAAAGATTGTCGTACAAAATAGCCAAACATTCAGGTAAACGATTAAAATTATTTTTGTTTTGTCGAGAGTCATTTTGATTCATGGGCGTATTCAACTGGAATTGGAATATTTTCAAGGGAGCCGAATTCTTCCATTGAAGATGGTACCTCAGAGACATGGAATTTTTCAATGTCTTCTTTTTCGGTAGATTTAGTACTAATTTGCGGTACAGACTATGTTTCCTCTGCGTGTACGCAACCGTCCATTTTTCGTTCCTTTTGTGACATATCGTTGGTGATCATCCACTACTATTAAATTACTAATATGAATAATATTGAAAAACAAAATTATTCATTAAGGCCTTAGGCCACAGTAACGGGTATAAAATCATGTGCGAATTTAACCATTTTTTTCGTACGAAAAAGTGATTCACTCATAAAATTAATTACACATCTATTTAGTATGAATATCAAGCTGTGAGAATTATTTTTTTTTTCGATGTACATAATGGCCGACTACTAATATTTTCTTTTGTTATCTTTTTTATTAGGCGCTCCGCGGCGCGACATTTAGCATCCACAATTTTTTACCTAGAACAAAAAACAAAAATTCTCGTCAATCTACATTAGAATACCTGGAGAAGTACGTAGGGAATTCAAAAAATATTGTTTTATTGAAAAGTTGTAGATATTTGAACTTACAAAATGAATTTTCAGTTAAAAATTTCGTTAAAACTGCTTATAAAATGAAAATTTTTCGATTAATCAGAAATCCCGTACTTAATTCTCTGCGAAATGCAATTAGGAACATAACTTTTAAATTTGAAGTAAATCGACTGAAAATTGTTGAAGTTATTTGTCACGCCAATTGGAAAAAAGCTGTTTCGAGAAGTTTCGAGTAGTAGGCCATTTTGTACATCGAAAAAAAAAAATATATACATATTTTCTAACAGCTTGATATTTGTACTAAATACATGTGTAATTAATTTTACGAGCGAATCACTTTTTCATACGAAGAAAAATTGTTAAATTCACACATGATTTTATACCCGTTACTGTGGCCTAAGGCGTTAAGTAGATCGAATGCGACCTCTTGCGCATGGGCTACGACTTGAAACTCGTTCGAGCGGCCGTTCTTATTCAGAACCTCGCATGTCGAAAAGAAAGAGAGAGAGAGAGACACAGAAAGTGTCAGCGATTGCGGAGCGCACGCCTGGTGGCGGTACTCAAAATCTCTTCCCCTTGGGGGCTTTTGCGTTCTTATTGAGGGGTCGGACTTTATATTTCAATGAATTTTTCAGCGGATATAAAGGGTGTCTCAAAATGATCTGACATTTACATTTATCAATAAAACATATTATTTATTTGAGAAGTACGTATATGTCTATCTTAATATCTGCGAATGTCTATGTAATGACGTGCGAACTTTTCGAACAGTCTCTGCAAAGTTTCCACCATTTCTGTAGTGAATTTTCGCCATTTTTACCGATTGCTCGATCTCGTAATTCTCCATGACTAAACCTCAATACTTCACGACGCCACTCGTCAAAGATCAGTACTCTATGTTCGCCCAAGAAAATGGGACTTAATTTAAATCGTCGGATCATTTTACGAGGCCCTTTAGCTACAAGGCGACACCGTCGAATAAAAGCATGTTTGGAAAATGGAATTTTCTCCACCCGCCAAGGTAGTCGTAGCCGTTTAAGGAGGTTCGATCGTTACTACGAATCCAACTTTCGGCTTTGAAATTTTTATATGATTTTCACGAATACTTTATGCGCCTATTGCCAAAATTTGAGCTATTTTGACCGTTAAGTTTATTCGCAATAAAACTGCAAAGTCGAGCACTTTGAGTTACCGAAGCACGTCGTCTTATGGAGACGGTAAACCGGAAGTGCGGTGATCGTGGTTTTTCTGCTCACGTATCCAACTAAACCCATTGGAAAACTGAAATTCGATACCCTAGATATAATATAGATATTATAAAAGTGAGAAAAAATCAATATTCACTGTGTAGTTAAAGCGCTACATTACAAGAAAGTTTCAATTTCCGGTTGAAAATGGTGAGAACGACGAAACAGCACCCACAGACTTAGCAACGTCGCGAGTAACAGCTGATGCGTTTGGCGAACATAACGCAGCGTTGTTTTGAAATTAATTTGAATAGAAGCCGCCGCAAAATATGCAAGCAACAATTAATGGAGTTTTATCATTTATCACGTATCAATAATATGTATAATTATATTCTGCCTATCGTGTTAATTCCGCTGAGGTATTTCAAGCCTATTTTAATAGGTTTTCGGCCGATTTTTTTTTGTCTTTTTAGTTCGTTTTTATGGTGGATATGTTAATGTTATTATTACGAAGATTACTAGCGAGTCGTTGACAATCTAATTTTTCAGTTTTCATTTGTTCGCGTGCGATAAATTCATCATCTACCACAACATTTGGCACGCTTTAAGGCGTTACCCCCACTTGTAGCACAAAAAAAGGCCTTTTTCATAAATTTTTTTAAAGAAAACTACAAAACTTTTTTAATCGATCAATATACCATCTTAAAGAACACATCTCGAAGAACTTTCAGTAATTTTTTTATTGAAAAATATTACATTGTTTAGTGGTAAATGGCCGTCAATGAAATAATGTTTTTATATACACGGTTTGCGGTGACCAACATTGCGGCGAAGTGGATCATCTGAAAAAAAAAAATGCCGATGGATTTAGTCAAATATAAGTATAAACTAGTCTTTAATCGAAGGATTTTAAAAAATATTCATTTTTCACAAAATGGCGGACAGTCAAAGTTAATGGTTCGATTTTAACGAAAAAAAACGGCCGTTTTTTGGCTATAAAACGGCCATTTTTTTTTTCGAAAAAAAAAACCGAACGATTAAAGACTACATTTTTATGTATTAAATAAGCCTGCAAAATTTCAAGAAGATCGGTTCATTAGTGTTCGAGTAATCTTGGTCACCGACTTCAGAAATGCCATTTTGAGAAAATCGCGTTTAAAGTTTCAATTTCAGTTCTTCGATTCACGGATTCTTCTCTTTCAACGCTCATATCTCAGTGAATTTTGTTCGGATCGACTTGAAATTTTCAGGACATACTCTCAGATACTTATACTTCAAAAAAATGCAATAACAAAAAAAACGATTTTTTCAAAATCGCAAGTGGGGGTAACCCCATAATCGATAATACGAATAATCAACATGAGTAAACATCAATCAGAGCGTCTGTGGGTAAAATAAATTTAGACTCTTTTTTCCGACCCCGTGGAAGCGATCGTACTTCCTTAATAATCCGTACGGTACCGTCGCAGGTATAAACCAGCAGGTTGGATACGCGATCCAGAACGACACGGAGAACAGTCACGAGTTGTTCCACATAGATCCGGAGGAGGGTGTGATTTTTCTTAAGCGTTCGCTCGACCACGAGAGCCGGGATTCCCACCATTTCACGGTGTTGGCGATGGATCGCGGTGTGCCGAGTTTATCGAGCACGGCCCACGTGTGGGTCAGCGTGGTCGACATGAACGACAATCCCCCGAAATTTGAGCAACCCTCGTACACGTGCTTTTTGTCGGAGCACGCGGAACGCGGTCAATTCGTGACGGTGGTATCGGCGAGCGATCCCGACTACGTCGACGACAAGTTGACTTACACGATCGTCGGTGGGAACGATCAGCAGACATACAACATCGACCAAAACACCGGCATAATATCGTTGATAAACATGCAAAACTTCGGCGAGCAGAAGCTCCGTATGTTGAACGTGTCGGTGACGGACGGCGTTTACACGAGTTTCACGAGAGTGAAGATCGAGATATTGCCGGCGAATCGGCACAATCCGAAATTTTCGAATCCCCTGGTCGAGGTTACCGTCATGGAGAATCAACTGCCCGGAAGATTGGTCACGAGTGTTTTGGCGACTGACGACGATTTCGGGGAATACGGCACGGTACTTTACTCAATACCGTCGACGCTGATGCGCGAGAGCTTCGACATAAATCGCGTCACCGGTGAGATCGTCACCAAGAAGAAGCTCGATCGCGAGGCTCGGAAACTCTACGAGATAACGGTGATGGCGACCGACGCCGGTGGACGATCCGGCTTCGTCGTGGTACGCGTCAAGGTCGGCGACGAGAACGACAATCCTCCCGTATTCCTCGTTCGCGAGTACAAAGCATCGATTCACAGCAACTCAACGATAAATGCGCCCTTCGTGAGGGTAAGGGCACGCGACGACGACGAAGACGAAGCCGCCAAAATCGAGTATTCCATCTTCGAGCTACCGAACTCCGAGACGAATAATCTCTTTGGAATAAATCCGACGACGGGTGCTATTTTCTTGACGAAAAGCGCCGATCCATGGGGTAAGAACGATTTATGTTTATCTTGTTTCAAATATATCAGCTCGGCAGTTCTTTTTTGCCACCTCTAAGGATGTTGAGTCCCTATGAAACATGCTAATGTTAATTGTTCAATAAATAGCTTCTTAATCGTCACGAAATTTTTACACGACCTCCTGAATACTTCACGTAAAAACATACCAAATTTTCAGAACTCTATCATCATTGCTTCAACCTCCTTAAGGAAGCTTTCCAGTGTGACAGCCCGAAAAATCGCTGTTTTTCGCGATTTTTTTTTTTTAAAGAAAAAATAATCTAATCGTTCTGGTTTTTTTTTTTTTATATTAATTGGGTATTGAAGAATACAAAACAATGTTTTAAAGATCGATTTATTTATTAATTAATATCTATAAAAATGATGAAACAATTGTTGCAGAAAATGCACTTGGATGTGGTGTCCACGTGGGGGGTCACAATTTTGATCTGAAACAAAAAACACAAAAAGATTATTGATCGGTATATAATTGGCTTTCGTGCTATGGAGGCTTTTTTTTTTGCAAAAATGGCGCCGGTTTGAACAAAAAGTATCGATTTTAGCATTTTTTTTGGCAGTTTTTTTTACAAAAAAATAGGAAGATGTCAAAAAAAAAAAAAGCTTCCATAGCACGATAAACAATGACGTTAAGAATATTGTGTAAAAAATTCAACTCGATAGCTTTAAAACTCTGCCCTCCAAGTTGGACACCGTTTTGAAAAATGCTGTTTCGAGAAAAACGCGTTCAAAGTTTCGCTGTAGCTGTAGCGCTCCGTTGCCTTCTTCCAAGAAATGGTGTACAGTAACCGAAATAATCTGAATTTCGGCATGAAAATTTCAGGGAATATTCGGAAGAGTGTATACTATTCGATAAAGCAAAAAAAAATCGATTTTTTGAAAATTTCACACTGGAAAGCTCCCTTAAGGGTTGAAATAAAAAATGATAAGAAAATTATAAAAATTTGATATGTTTTGGTATGAAGTGTTTAAGAGGTCGTGTTAAAATTTCACGATGATTAGGAAGCTCGTTATTAAGAAAGTAACATTTTTTTAAGAACAATTTTTAAAAGAAATTAAAAAAAAATGTATCAATAAACTTCGTTTTGTTTCCGTTGCTTTCAGTATATTGTAGATATTACAAAATTGAGAGATCAAAAAAAAAACTTATTGTAAAGTTACATCAGTTTCCATAAGACAACATTTAATTTGCGAATGTTAATTGTTAAATAACGAGCTTCCTAATTGTCGTGAAATTTTTACACGACCTCTGAAATAATTCATACAAAAACGTAGCAAATTTTCAGAATTTTATTATCATTTGCGATTTGGGACTCAACATCCTTAATGTTACCTAGCGCTACTGTTCCACCAACCAACGAGCCTAGGAATATTATTCTCGAATTTAAAGCATAATTAGCCACTAGCGCACAAAAAACCCAGCACTTTATACATGAGACACCCTCTGTCTCAAATTGATTAGGATGCCAGGCATCCTAATCAATCAACAATGATGCTAAGGCTGAAGTGGATGGAGGATGAAGTGGATTTACTCGAGATCCATAAATCGGGCACCTATTTTGGTAGTCAGCTGTCCGTCTGTAAAGGGTGGTTTCACCTTTTGGAACAGTTTTCCGCTGATAAAAAAGAACTGACGGTTAAGGCCTACCCCTTAAAGCCATGTGCCACACGCCGGAAAGTTTCGACGAGGCCTCGCGTTTCGACGAAGAGTCGAAGCGGTTTTCTTATCGATAATTTTTTTCTTTTACTCCATCACACACTAACACGTCGTATAAAATATATTTCGAACGAATTTTCGAAGTTACAGCGCCTGTTTTCGACCTGTCAAAAGACAAACTGTTCCGGTAGGAGGCGAGCGCGGTCGATAAAAACGATCGATGCGAGCTGCGCGCCGCCAGTGAGAAAACAGATGAACTAAATTGTCGGTCTGGTAGACAATATTTTCAGCTTTGTTGGTACATTTTTGCTACATTTATGTTAAAATTTCAAAATGTCTTTTCTCCGCCATTTATTCGCGAAAAAAAAGGTGAGAGATTAAAATGTGTGCTTTTTCACTGTCGAGAGCATGGTTCTCGCGAAATTACCGAAAATGCGATGCAATGGTTAATAATTCACAGTTTTTTCGCATGGTAACTACAAAGTGTGAATTTTTTTCGAAATTTTAGTAAATAGCCAGAACCATGCTCGCGGAGCAAGCGTCCTGCATGCACGTAACAAATTTCATTCCAATTGGTTGTTCCGTTTGGGAGAATGCCCATTTCAAAATTTCGAAACGGTCGAAGGCCCGTGGCACATGGCCTTAAGAATATATTTCACTACCCTCCTCGTTCCATCAACCAACCCCAAATGTTCCGTGCTGCCTTTCGATTCGACCACGGTTCGCATCAAGCGTAGAGGAAGCCGGGGGGGCAAGATGATAACGCTAAGGTCATGTTCAAATAAAACAATACATATGTGAGTCAGTTAACATGAATTATTGTTTAAACTAATCAATATTTATTAATCTTTTAATTTTGGAAGCAAAAAAACAGTCTCTTTGATTTGCATCGTACAATATAGTATATTTTTAATGAAGGTCTTAGGCCAGTCTAGAGGCGAAAAAATAGGTTTTTTGGGGATTTTTTTTCTCAGAAAAACTACAAAATAAATCGAGATTACAAAAAAGGGTGTTCATCATACATATCAGTGACTATACAATAATTTTTTCGAAGCGATTAATTTCAAAATGGCGGCTGCGCAGCGTTTTTGCGATGACGTCTCCGTTTTTTCAGCGTCCACGCACGCGGACAAACAGCTCCTGTAATTTTTTAATTATAACGAGCCAATGAATTTTTTCAATGATATATAGAATAACTGCTATAGAAGTATGTAGGATTTTTTCGATATATTGATTTTTGGCCAAATGGCGCACTTCTAAAGTGGAAAGTGAAAAATTTGCCTAAAAAATCGTCAGATAATTGTTAATAACAAATGGACTATGCAAATAAAGAAAAAATCCTACGTATTTCCATAGACAATGCATCTTTCAAGATATATTCAACATTTCGAGTGAATCGGTTGAAAAATGAGTTATGTTTCCGGCCAACTTAAAAAATGCAGTTTCGCGATAAACGCGTTTGAAGTTTTGCGCAGTAGAAAATCATGAATAAGTTTGCTCGCTGCGGACCATGCGGCCTTGTACTAAAATTTGAAAACCGAGTACTTAGAGATTGTTCCCGGCCATAATCTTTTGGAGCAGACATTTTGAGGTCCTAGGGGACCAATAAAAGAATCGATTTTTCGAAAATTCTAGAGTGGCCTAACCCCTTAAACCTTTATTTTACCCATCTTACCCCGCATGCGGGGTAAGATGGGTAAGTTCGGTTTTACAGTTTATATTGTATGCCCTGTAACAACCACTGCCTTCACGAATGCCGTCGGGGCCCCTTATCGTTCTCCTCGCTACGACCTTTTTTGAATAAATTACTCAACCCTGTTATTTTCCGGTCGCGGCCTAGTCCGATTAGTGTTCTCGAAAGCGTCCCTAGTAGGGAATTCATATTGAAACCCTCATGGGCCCTGAATTTTTGTTATGGCTGCAATCCTAATTTCTTTCACGGGGTGGTACGTTGTAAAATATTCCGGGTTCGCGATAGCTTGTATTCATCTTGCCCCATTAGACGGTTAACGAGTAAACCAGAAATCACGCACTGACCTTGAAAATTTCTGACAAACCGTTCTTATAATATGAACCCGTCGTCACCACACTTCACTTGACCACCCGGGGCTACCACACTAGTGCGAATCGGGATATTCAAATTTCAACGGCGTATAACTGTTATTGAATTATACAGTTATTAATACACAACACATCTTTCTTATGGGAAATTTTATGTAGAATCGCGTGGTGATATTTATTTTTATGAAAAAATTCATTTTGTTAATTAAAAATAGAGATAATTAAAAAAAAATGTTCAAGATTGCATTTTTTTTCATTAACAAATTTTACATATATTTTATGCATGGAGTATACTTTTTATTGTGCATAATTATTAATTGAGGTTCATACATTAAGATTTTCACGTATATAAAGTGATAAAATAGTTTTAAATATTTTTTAGTGGAGTGGGAAGTTAGGGTATATTCAAAGGTTATTTTTTACACATCATTCAATTTTTTTGAGTAATATTATTGCAGTATTCCACAAAATACTTGAAAAAACTTACAAATCGATTTGGGAAACTTAGTTTATTCATTATGAATGCATTCAACGCATTGTCCGTGATGGACGCAAATTATAACGATTTGTATCACCACCAGCCATTCTAAAATAAAATAGAATTATAATTTTTTCATGGTTCATGGATAAATTAAAAGAAGAGTTCATTAAATAACAATTTTGTTAATTATTTTACACCAAAAATCCAAATTATTGGAAAAAAAATTGAAATTTGTTTGTCAATAACAATAAATTTGCCATAACAATTTATAATTATGCAAAAAGTGAGTTAAAAATAACTTACCGTGCTGAAAATGTTAAAATAATAAATAATTTCCTTTAGTCGGCGCGTCACGCCACGCAACGATCCGACAGCGTCCGCTACCACTGTAGTGCAAATGTGCACCTCACCGAACTGTACAGCTGCCTTGTACCGTTACTACAGTCGAACTGAGGTAGGCAGGTATTAGAACCGAAAGAGAGCCCTACAGGGATATTTGTCGTAGTGGGGATTCCTTTCTATAGAGACTTTTCTAGAAAATACCGACGGTCTTAAGTTTTGGGTGGTGCGAATTCGCGCTAGTGTGGTGACGACGGGTTAATAATTAGTACTTCGATCGTGTTTACCTACCTGTCTCTAATCAATATCAGCAACTCGAATAAATCGAAACGATGTTAAAATTTACCAAAAATTACCTAGTTTTGTGAAAAAATCGATATCGTTATCTCACTCGAGAGGCGCGCTTCCGCCACAGTTGATACTTTCACACTGATTCGCCTCACCGCCCCCCTCAAACCTCAACGAAAGCACTGTACTCGCACACACTGTTCAGTGGTCAGGCTCACGTTCCCGTATCCGTCTCGGCCCGAGTTCCCCTATCGATTCCGCGTACCTGACGGGTCGCCCGACATTGGGATTTCAGAAGGTCAGCTCTTCGAGTTCTTCGTCCGCGCGACTGATCGCGGGCTGAAGCCGCACCGGGCCGAGGTGCCGATGAGCGTGTACATAATGTCGCCGCAGGAGATACCGCCGCTCTTCGAGCGCAAGGAGGTGAAATTTTTCATGCGCGAGGGCTCACCGGTTGGCAATCCGATAACGAAGGTGAAGACAGTGACGAACACAACGGTGAAGTACAGACTGGTGTCGATCAACGACGACGACGACGACGACGCCCCGATGTTCTCGATCGACGCGAGCGGCCACATAACACTGGCGCGTCCACTCGATCGTGAGGTCCGAGACAGTCATCTGATAGCGGTCCTAGCGGAGACGGATTCGAGTCCGGCGTTGACGGCCCTGGCGGAGATAACCCTCCAGGTGCTCGACGAGAACGACAATCCGCCGAAATTCGAGAGCAATCCATACGCGATCAGCGTGGCGGAGAACGTTGAGGAGGGCACGACGATACTCAAGGCGACTGCTCAAGACGATGATCTCGGTAGCAACGGCGAGGTGCGTTACTCATTCGGGGCGGACATTGGCGAGCTCGCGAACGTCTTCACCGTGGACGCTTATACCGGCTGGTTGTCCACCCTCGTACAGCTCGACAAGGAGAAACGCGCCGAGTACAAGTTTCAAATAGTCGCCACCGACAACGGCAATGATCCTAAGCACTTCGCCCGCACCGCCATTCACGTTAAGCTCCGCGATTACAACGACAACGCGCCGGCCTTCGTCGAGGACCGATACGCGGCGAGCGTCAACGAGGACGCTTTGCCGGGCACCGTAGTCGTCAAACTCGAGACTCTCGATCGCGACACCGATCTCGATACGCCTGTGGAATTCCACATAACATCGGGCGACGCCAGATCGCAGTTTCAGGTACGTTCGACCGGCGAGGTTTACGTGGCGAAGTCTCTCGATCGCGAGACCACCGATCGTTACGAGCTTAACGTCGTCGGTACCGACGGCAAATACGTATTCGACACGAAGGTGAGCGTCGAGATACTCGACGTGAACGACAATCCGCCCTACTGTCTGCGTTATCGTTATCGCGAGATGCTCTCCGAGGGCGCCCATCCGGGTACTTTCGTGCTGACGGTATTGGCGACCGATTACGACGACGTGCCGAACGCCAAGCTACGCTTCTACCTGACCGGCGACAACAACGACAAGTTCTCCCTGGACAAGGACACCGGGGTGCTGAAGACCGTAGGCCAGTTGGATCGCGAGACACACGCGAGGTATTCCCTGACGGCTCATGTCCAGGACCGCGACAAGCCCGTCTGGGAGTGTTCGTCGCAGTTGGAAATTATCGTCTCCGATTTGAACGACAACGCGCCGAAATTCACGACGAACGCGTACAGCGCCAGCCTACCGGAGGACGTCGAGGTTGGCAGCCTGGTGACGAAAGTTCACGCGACCGACGACGACACAGGCATCAATCGCAAAGTCCGCTACGAGTTCGTCGATTCGGCCGACGGCCACTTCGCGATCGCCGCGGACAGCGGCATCGTCACCCTGGGCAAGCCCCTCGATCGGGAGACCAAAGCAACGTACAACGTGACT
This sequence comes from Ophion costatus, assembly GCA_951751655.1. Taxonomy (NCBI): domain Eukaryota; kingdom Metazoa; phylum Arthropoda; class Insecta; order Hymenoptera; family Ichneumonidae; genus Ophion; species Ophion costatus. The sequence continues at coordinate 16,658,239 of OX632357.1, read as the reverse complement.
GTACAGGCGATCGATCAGGGCTCCCCTCAATTGGCGAGCGTGGCCGTTCTCACGGTCAACGTGCAGGACATCAACGACAATCCCCCGGAATTCACGGCCAAGTATTACTACGCTCGGGTGCCGGAGATCGACGCGATCGGCACGGAAGTCGCCCGTGTACTCGCAACCTCCAAGGACACAGGCGTCAACGCGGACGTGTATTATTCGATAGTGGGCGGCAACGAGCACAAGAAGTTCCAGATCGACGCCCAGACCGGTGTCATCGCGATCGCCGAGCAATTGGATTACGAGAGGGCCAGGGATTACTTTTTGACGATACAGGCGATCGACGGGGGCACACCGCCGCTCAGCAATCACGCCTCGGTAAACGTAACGGTCACCGATTGCAACGACAACGCGCCGATCTTCGACGAGGCCTCTTATCGCACGGCGATACGGGAGGACGCGAAAATCGGCGAACGGGTTGCTCGTGTTTACGCGAATGATCTGGACAGCGGTGAAAACGGGGTGGTGAGTTATCACATCGAGCGCGGCGATAGACTGAAGAGATTCTTCGTGGACGAAAAAACGGGCGCGATCACGTTGGCGGCCAGCCTCGATCGGGAGACCGTGTCGAGCTACGTGCTGGAGATTCACGCCCGCGACGCCGGCCAGCCGATGCTGCAGAGCTTCGTGACGCTCGACATCGAGGTACTCGACGCCAACGACAATCCACCGTTGTTCTCCCAGTCGAATTACACCGCGGTCGTGCAGGAGGACAAACCAGCGGGTCACGCGATCCTCAAGTTCGTTGTGACGGATGCCGACACGCCGCCGAATGCCGAGCCGTACACGTTCGACTTCCGTTCGGGCAACGAGAACGAAGCTTTTCGTCTTGAGCAAGACGGTTCGTTGCGCACAGCGATGAAGTTCACGAGCCGCGTACGGGACCGTTACGCCCTTCACATACGGGTATTCGACAACGGCAGTCCGCCGCTCTACTCGGACGCCTGGGTGATCGTCAAGGTGATCGAGGAGTCCCAGTATCCCCCGGTGATAACGCCCCTCGAAGTAATCGTGAATTCCTACCTCGACGAGTATCCGGGTGGCACGATCGGCCGGGTGCACGCGACCGATCGCGATCAGTACGACACACTGAGGTTCGCCCTCGTGGCCTCAACGCCCCATCCGAACGTCGATCTCTTCCGGATCGAGCCGAACGACGGCGCCCTCGTCGCCCTGCCGCGTCTCGACGTCGGCGAGTATCGTGTCAACGTCAGCGCGACCGACGGCAAATTCACCTCTTACGCCGTCGTCAAGGTCAACGTTGACCTTATCACGGAAAAGATGCTCGCCAATTCCGTGATCGTGCGTTTCCGCGAGGTAAGCCCGGACGATTTTATCCTCAGTCATCGCAAGGGCTTCGTTCGTACGGTCCGTAACGCCATGAACTGCCGACTCAAAGACATCGTCGTGATAAGCGTACAAGCGTCGAGCGACGATTCGGTAAATCTGATCAAGTCCCGCGCCACGCGTCAGGTCGTCCACAACGATCTCGATCTTCTGTTCGCCGTGAGGAAGAGCGTGGCTCCGTTGGGGCCGATCACGGGTTTCCACACGTCCGACGGTATACGGGAGGCGCTCAATCAGCACATCGAGGAACTCGAGGAATCGACGAAGCTCGTGGTCGAGGAGATCGTCCGTAACAAGTGCAACAAAGGTTACTGCGTTTACGGTGATTGCCTGGATCGTATAGTGCTCGATCAGACTACCATAACGCCGATATCAACGGACGTGATGAGCTTCGTCTCGCCCCGTCATCGTCACAAGATCGAGTGCACCTGCAAGGAGGGCTACGCGGGCAATCACTGCGAGATCGTCGTTAACGAGTGCGCCACCGATCCGTGTCCGCAGTTCAAGGTTTGCGTGCCCGACTCGTCGGTTCAGGGCTACACGTGTCAGTGCCCGGAGGGCTTCGCCGGTCAGATATGCGACATCGACATATCCAAGTGTCACGACGAGTCCTGCTACATACCCCGCAATCCCATATCCTTCAGCGGCAAGAGTTACGCGCGCTACAGAATCGACAAGGGCAAGCTGCGCGAGACGATCGAGGATCGTTTGAGCCTCTCGTTGCGCGTGAGAACGGTCCAACCGACGGGCAATCTCATGTACGCGTCGGGCAAAGTCGACTACAACGTGCTCGAGATCGCGAACGGCGTGGCCCAGTACAAGTTCGATCTGGGGAGCGGCGAGGGCCTGGTGCGGGTCAGCAGTGTTTACGTTAGCGACGGCCAGTGGCACGAGATACAGTTGGAACGGGAGAGCAACAGCGCGCGATTGACGGTCGACGGTAAACACGTGGCGCACGGCTCGGCACCCGGCATTAACGACATACTGAATCTTCAATCGGACGATCTCTATCTGGGCGCCGAGGTCAAACAACACCCGACGATACTCGGCTTCGAGGACGTTCAACGGGGCTTTCACGGCTGCATGGACGACGTGAGATTAGCTCGGGTCTCCGTGCCCCTCCACATGAGCGGCCCCAGTAGCGTCGCCGTTCTCAAGCTCTTCGCCAATGTCGCCTTCAGCTGCGACACCGCCACTGTCCTCGTGCCGCCTGGCGCGTGCGGCTCGCAGCCCTGCCAAAACGGCGGCACCTGCCGCGACCTCGAAAACGACGAGCACCGTACGTACGAGTGCCAGTGTCACGGACGCTTCGCCGGCGCGACGTGCGAAATCGACAACGATCCGTGCGCCTCGTCGCCCTGCCTCTACGGCGGACGATGCAAAGTCCCACCCGGCGGCGGTGACTTCACCTGCGAATGCCTCGGCCCCAGCCTGACCGGCAAACGGTGCCAGTTCGGCCGTTACTGCGCCGCCAATCCCTGCATACACGGCGGCATATGCGAGGAGGGCAACAACGGGCCGATATGCAAGTGTCGCGGCTACACCGGCGAACGTTGCGAACTCGACGTCGACGAGTGCGACGGCAGTCCATGCGCCAACGGGGCCACCTGCGTCAACGAGATCGGCAGCTATCGCTGCAACTGCCCGCCCAACATGACCGGCCTCAACTGCGCAAATCCCGTTTACTCGACTCCCATCATATCCGATCCTTTCAACATCACCTGGGAACAACTCGTGTGGATCGGCGTCGCCCTCGTCGCCAATCTCCTCCTCATCGCCGTATTCGTGTGCTATCGGAAGATACGCTTGAAGCGCACACGCGCACGCGCCAACAACATCAACAACGAGACGAGAAAGCAAATTGTACTGAACTCGGCGAGGCCGCACGAGCACGAGTTCAAGCGGAGCTCCAAATTGAGCAATCTCGAAGTTATACAGGTAATAAACGAGGATAATTATTTTCACTTTTGCACCAAGTGCTCCTAAACGCTGATGTCTTTAGTCTTCTCTGCTCACTTGCGGCATGAATTTTAAACGATTTATGTGTGCGTCTTTTGTTTTCGATCTTTTCACTGATATTCGTTGTTTGTTTGTTTTTCTTCGACTTATTCTCATAGCGTGTTTCGTTTCGCGTTTCTTGTTTTACTTTGCGTTCGTATCGTCGCTGTGTGCCCGCGTTTGTTTCGCCGATCCGCGCGAGGACTCGCTCCGTGTTCAGAGCAACGAAGCCGCGCGTGACGGTGGGGTAATTTTGAGGGAGCGAAAGAGCCGAAGAAATCAACGACCCCATGGCCGTAAAACCGGAAGTCGCGCGGGACTTTCCCTCGTTGTTTTTCTTCTTCTTCTTCTTCTTCGTCTCTTCGCGATTATGACGAGAGTGCCGTGTGATTTGAATTGCAGAGAGAACCTCCCCAATGTCCTCCCCGACCCGCTTCCTATACACCGAGCTCGAACAACGAGCCGGCTAATTATGGAAACGCCGCGGCCGTCGCTCTCAACAATCTCGACACTCTGCGTAGCTACGGGAGCGCCGGCGACGAGCTCGAAAATTTTCCACCCGATTATCTGAGAAATCTCAATCGGAGCACCCCGGTGCCAGCCGGAACGTTGACTATCGGTAATCCGGTCGGTGGTAACGCGACGGGAAGCGACACGGACAGTCTTCACAAACCCATGTGGCAGGAACAAATGCATCTGGCGTCCTTTATCACCGATACCGCCAAAATTAAGAACGGTAAGTTTGGAGAACCAAAACAAACAACAAAGACAACAACAAAAACAATGAACAAACGCGTAAGGGACTGTCTCCCGGGACGGTGGAGACCGAGGAAAAATAATTTTAAAAACCACCCAAAAGACGGAGAAGACGGTTGGAAGATGCACCCTCGGTTCAAATAAAACGAAAGATCGTATATAGGCATATATATATATGTATGCGTGTGTGTGTGTGTGCGTGTGCGGATATGGTTATATATATATATACATATCAGGTGCAGAAGTATGAAACCGGAATTTCCCTATAGATGGTGCTAGCCATCGGTTTAGGGACCGTTAAACCGCTTCTGCAGCGCCATCATCCCCCTCTAACAGCTGACGAAGATTTTCAACACACATAACCTTAAATTTCAATTTCCATAACCTTAAACATGTCGAGTATTGCGCCTGCGAACTACGATTTGCGGACAGCATTCGTTTGCTGTTATCATTTGAAGATAACTGCTGCAGTATCGCATCGAATGCTTGTCAAAGCTTACGGTGAAACATGCTCTTGGTAAAACACAGTGTTTCGAGTGGTTCGAACAATTCAAAAGTGATGATTTTGACGTGACAAAAGGAAGAGCATGGGAAATCACCGAAAAACTTCGCAGACAACGAATTGCAAGCCTTATTGGATGAAGATGATACTCAAAGTCAACAAGAACTCGCGGATCAATTGAATGTGACGCAGAAAGCCGTCTCCATTCGTTTTTATCATTTTCAAACGACGGACGTGTAATTTTTACAAAAAAAATCCGGTTTCATACTTATACACCTGGTATATGCATATATATATGTGTGTATATATATATACCAATGACACAAGCTCAAGTAAGCTTTTTCGTATAATTTTGTTTGAGTTTATTTCTCGCTTGCAGCATGCCTCGTACGGGTCCCGTCGCCTGTTACATAGCTTCTTTTTTCCGTGTTTTGTTTTCGTGGTACTTTCACTTACTGCGATTTATTTATGCTCCTGCATTCCAGTCCGCCCTTGATTTATTATGTCTCGTATATATATGTATATGTATGTATATATGTATATATATATTAGACGCGCCGACTGGCCTTGGGCACACGAGTAGTGATATTGAATTAATTAACAACCGGCTGTGTCTCGTCCGTGTGTGTACTAACAGACCTGAAACGAGCGAGTCCAGTGGTACCAGAGCTGACCACTGGAGGACTTCTACTAAATTCTACCCGGCGGACTCCTCACGGAGGTGGGACTTCCGTTGCCTCCCTATCGTCCATCGAGGATGATCCTCGCATCGTCGGTGGTAAGTCGATGGACAAGCCTTCGTTTCTCTCTCTCTCTCTCTCTTTTTCTTTCTCTCCCACCTTCCCTTCGTACTCATTTATCTAGCTCTCTTTATAGTCTTCCAAGGGTCGCTTAGCCTATGCTGAAGGATTGTCATTCTCGGATGTGCATTTTCAATTCTCCTTTGTATACATAACCAGCGAGTAAACTCTCGATGGCTTATTCTAACGCAGCCGATGAAAGATACTCTTCCCTCGTTGCTTGGAATGAAAGAAAAAAAAAGCAACACGAGCCGTTGCTAATGTTGCCATCTTGTGGAGGAAGCTGTTTTTTGTTGTCGAGCAAAATGTTCCGAATTTTTTTCCCCGATGTGATTCGAGTGGTCGAGAATTAGGGTTGTTTGAAGAAATTAATATTCAAGGAATAAGGAAGATTGATAAATCGTTTGGACATTTATTTGTATGTACATCGATAATGTTGTGCACCATATTATATTCAAAAATATTAATAATCAATGGAGTTATAGATAATAACGGAAAGGATCGTTGACTTGACCGAACTTTTGTTACCGTGTATCAAATAACGAAACAAACGAAATTGGTTTTTTTTCTTCGATTTTTCAGGAAAAAATGATTATTGTCAATGACTAATGAAAGAGAATGTTAAGAAGACAAACGTCGGTCAAGATTGAGTACTACTATTACACTGAATAACTGGACCAAATTCTAAGTCCATTTTTTAAATCAGATGTCGAGAAATCGTGTACATCGTTTTGGAAAACATAGATTCGAGGAAAACGCGTTTAGAGTTTTACTAGGTTTTCTATCATTGTAATCGTAAGTTTACCTTCAATTAGCTTGCCATTAACCTGCACCACTGACTTCCCTCTTCAACGAGGGTTGCCTCAAGCGACGAACGAGCGTTCGTCGTTTTCACAGTAGTCGTACCCCTTAAGGATGTATTGCCCGTACATTCCCTAGCAAAAGTGAGTTTTGGCGAGAATTTTGTATACTTTGCGATGTGATTAAAACTTTTAAAGAATCAACCACATTGAAGATGCCAAGAACATTAATTTCCGGCAATAATAATGCAAAAGTTATAAGTAAATTGTTGAAAAAAAATTGTTCAACATATGTCGGGTGAACTACTTTTTTTATATCATAAAATAAATTCGTAGATTTTTCTCAATATGTTTGCATTTTTTCAGAATTTTCTTTCTATCTTAATGTCAATTTTTTATTTATTTATAAAAATGGACAGTCACAAATTTTCAATATGTTTTCAAAGCAATGTTCTATATTAAATCCAAGAAGTATCCGAGGTATTGAACGAACAGTGTGATAGGTACAGCCTCTGAAAAATTCCAAAAACGAAATTCTCGAAATAGAAGGAAAATTCTTCAAACAATCGTATGTATTCAGAAAAATATCGAAATTCACTTACTGTCACAGAAAATCAAGTTTACCGGAGATTTTTTAAACAACTTTGTTTAAACGATTTACTTATCAATTTTTGGCGTTCTTAGTATTCAACACCAATGTCCTCAGCATCTTCAATACGGATGATTTTTTTCGACTTTTAATGTAATCGCAGAGTACTCAAAATTTTCGCCGAAACTCACTTTTGATAGGGAGTGTATGGACGGTACACTCCCTACCCACCTTACCAACATTATCAGAGCTTGGTAATAGTAGAAATAGCTTGGTAATAGAAGAAAAGAATTTCCAAACATTTCGGATCGTTCCTCGGGAACAGCGTGAAAAATTCTTCATATAAGATTCATATTATTCTCGTTGTCATTGATTCGGTGCTCTTGACGAACGTCCATTTTTAGGACTGACATATGGTCCATAAAAGTGGAATAGATCTGTAATGGAGAAATGGGTTATTTTGCATCAACTCCGGAGCATGTATTGCAGCATCGGCATACAAAACGTGGTGGTTCTCTTGAAAAATCGACACTGAAGTATAAGGCTCGTAACCACAGAAAACTTGGAGCTATGGTCATTGGAAATTTCCCCTTTCCAGGCCGAAGTGCCACGGATCGCTTGTACCAAAGTAACAAGTTGCCAAAATCCGTAGCCAGTGAAACGAAAAAACGAAACAAGATAAAAAAAGTCTAACGCATGTAACTCGTTTTCAAATTGACGTTCGTTGTCTGCAATGGTTTTAGGGTATCACTGGGACTGTTCAGACTGGGTCAGACCGAGTCAGAACCCTCTTCCTAACATCACGGAAGTGCCTGGCAGCGAGGTCCCGGACTCGTCGAGCTTCCACAGCAATGAGAGTAACGAGTCCAACGCTCATCAGCTACCAGCGAGTTAGTAGACGAACAAATCCCATGTCTCCCTATTTTGTGTAGGGCACGAAAAAAATCTGAAATCGCCGTAGGCTGGTGTCACGTGCACGGTATTGAAATGGAAGGGAAACATTCTGATCCAAAGAGCTTCCTCTGCCGGAAAATCGGCCGCTTTATGACGAGCCCACTAACCTTAGGGTAGACGGGGTACGGTTGTAACAATTCTGCGTATATGGCTCGTAGCATCGCCATTATATGTCCAAGCTTTGAAGAAAATACACAAATAAACGAGTGTTTTTCTATCATCAAACGAGTACCACAATTTTTATTCCAGGTGCTACAGTTACCCGACAAGATTAATTTCGAAATAAGTATGCCTCTGTTACAACCGACCTTGGTACGGGGGGGGGGGGGGGTCAATTGTAACAGACACAAAAATTCGAAGACGAAATGTTTCGAATGTAGTTTATTACACTTGGATTACGTAAAAAAACCTTTTGTCGTTTTATGGCTCACATGGCACACTTATTTTAATGTTTTGGAATCAGTTTTGGAATCAGTCAATGTTTTGGAATAAGTTTTGGAATCAGTGCATGTTTTGGAATCAGTTTTGGAATCAGAATAAACTAACAGCTAACGCAACATTTAAGCTCTCTTGTAACCAGAAACGAATCCATCAGGAAACAAAACTTTCTTTTTTTATTATTATCCGAAATCATATTCTGCAAATTGGTTCTGAATTGCTAAATAAGAATTGTAAAAAAAGTTTACTCAATTTTCGTAGCTGAAATCTGCCAGACGAAGTTTAGAAAATTTAAGGAGGTACGATCACTTACACGGGATCAAAAAAGAGTCTAAATTTATTTTACCCACAGCTGCTCTGATTGATGTTTACTTGTGTTGATTATTCGTATTATCGATTATAGTGTACCAAATGTTGTGGTAAATGATGCATTTATTGCACGTGAACAAATAAAAAAGGAAAAATTAGATTGTCAAGGACTCGGTAGTAATCTTCGTAATAATAATATTAACATATCCACCATAAAAACGGACTAAAAGGACAAAAATAAATCGGCCGGAAACTTATTAAAATAGGCTTGAATCACCTCAGCGGAATTAACACGATAGGCAGAATATAATTATGCATATTATTGATACGTGATAAATGATAATTTATCACTTCGTTATTTATCATTTATCAATTCGTCGTTCTGACCATTTTCAACCGGAAATTGCAACTTTCTTGTAATGTAGTGCTCTAACTACACGGTGAAGATTGATTTTCTCATTTTTTACAATATTTATTATATCTGATCTATCAAATTTCATTTTTCCAACGGGTTTAGTTGGAATACGTGAGCAGAAAAACCACGATCACCGCACTTCCGGTTGACCGTCACCATAAGACGACGTGCTTCGGTAACTCAAAGTGCTCAATTTTGCAGTTTTATTGCGAATAAACTAAACGGTCAAAATAGCTTAAATTTTGGCAATGGGCGCATAACGTATTCGTCAAAATCATATTAAAAATTCAAATTCGAAAGTTGGATTCGTAGTAATGATCGTACCTCCTTAAAAAGTAGTCATTTCCGTTGCGTTGCGTCGATTCAAACTTCAACATAATGTCTACCCTACGCTACACCCAATCTTTCGTAGCTCAGCTGTGTTGTGCTTTATTCTTCTTACGGATGTAATGGAGTCTGTAATGCTACCATGGCGAAAAATCGGTTGCATGGTTCTTTCGCTTATTCTAAGCCTGAATGCAAAATTTGGGACCTATCCAGTAGCCCGTTGATTAATTATAATACTTACTTTTGATTTGCAGCAGTGTGTAACAAATTGTTGGAATGATGACGAGAAGCGTAATGTAAAAACGATACTGAATGTCTTAGATTTTGGCTGTGGGTTATTTATGTATACAAGAAACTTCTTTTTTTGGTATATGATATATTCATTCTCTAGAATTTTTCCCTGACAAAGATAAATGTTATCAAATACTGGTGAAACATTTGAAAGAAAAACACTTTTAAGGGGTTATATACAGTCAGGCGGCCCAAAAAGATCGATTTTTTCGAAGAATTTTTGCTTGAGAAGACCGTTAAATATATTAACGTAAAAATTTGTACACATATCACGGTAACTTTTAACTATATTTAAAAATTTTTTCTTAAAAATAATTATTTTGAAAGCTGCTATAGCTGATCTCCGGGAGCACCTCTAAAAAAGGCGTCTTGCGGTGATCACGATATCTTCGGACTCGATCATCTAAAATGAAAAAAAAAAACCAAAAATATTTCGTTAATATAATGGATTATCTTGTAATTGATCGAAGGAATAAGCAAAGTAATAATATTTGACAAAATGGCGGCTTCTCAAAAAATAAATCGATTTTTGATAAAAAATTAGGCCTCAAATTGTTTATGGAATGGAAAATATTTATCGGTGAGAAAAAACCTTCAATTAATTACTGAAAAATATACTTGAAAAGTTTGTGTTGAAATTTGAGACTGATCGGTTCAGCCGTTTCCGAGAAATTTTGCTCACCGACTTTAAAAGTACAGTTTTTAACCCCTTCGTTGGCAGAGAGAATTCGACAAAAAGTGCCCAAAACGACAGGAAAATGTTTTTATCCTGAAAACGTGTACTCTGAGATTTTTGAGGGTGCTGATTACGAATCTGAACTCAAAATTCAGGAATTCACAATGACAAACAAATATGGCGAATGAAAATACAAATAATACAGATTGATTTAGATGAAACTCGGTACTCAAGCTTCATATGTTTCCACCTATTTATTGCATTATGCTCCATGTTATTGAATTCACCATGAAAAATTGCTCCATTTTGAGTTCCGCATCACACTCAGCGCCCCCGAAAACCTCCGAGTACGAAGATTTATCCAAATCGAGCTGTTTTTTGCACTTTTTTCCGCCATATTAGATCCGCCGTTAAAATTTTTTGAATTTTGTGTTCAGATTCGTAATAAGCGACCTCGAAAATCCCAGAGTACCAATTTTTATCTAAATCGAGTAAAATGTTCAATTTCTGTCCACCATTCTATCGCCGCCATTTTGAATTTTCAAATTTAAAGTTCAGATTCGTAATAAGCGACCTTAAAAATCCCGAAGTACTAATTTTCATCTAAATCGAGTAAAGTTTTTGATTTTTGTCCGCCATATTGACGCCGCCATTTTGAATTTTCAAATTTTGGCTTCAAATTCGGATTCAGCGAGCCCAAAAACCCCTGAGTGAGGCTCCGGTTTCAAATCAGAGCAAGTTAAATAGGGAAATAAAGGTTGACGCACTATTGCATCAATGCCACACTGGGCACGGAATTATTTGACGCACTACTGCGTCAGTGCCAACGAAGAGGTTAAGAAAAAGGCGTTTAAAGTTTCATAAGTACTTTACATATAGTCTGACACGTCATTACAAATGAGCGTATAACTTCGAAAATATTCGCCGGAACGACAAGAAAATGTCTGTGTATGTGTACTTAAATATATGTACACGAAGGATTTGTTTTCTTCGATTTTTCGAAAATTTTAACTATATATAACCCCTTAACTAAGAGTTTGAGGCTAGGTCCACATATAATGCCACTCACGACCGATTTTCCTCCGTATCTGGCTCATACATTTGAGAATTCGAAATTTCGTCGAATCTCGCCTCCAATTGTATCTCCCATACGTCCTTAAGGCTATGTGCCACACGCCAGAAAATTTCGACGCGGCCTCTCGTTACGTCGGTAGCGCAGATCTCGCAGTTTTTAGCTACGAGTCGCTACCGACAGGCAGCGCAGCGTTCGCGAATTCGGTCTCGCTGCTTCGCACTCGGACGAAGAGTCGAAGCGGTTTTCTCATCGACTATTTTTTTCTTTCACTCTATCACACACTAACACATCGTATGAAATATATTTCGAACGAATTTTCGTGATTATAGCTCCTGTTTTCGACCTGTCAAAAAACAAACTGTTCCGGCAGGAGGCGAGCGCGGTCGGTAAAAACGATCAATGCGAGCTGCGCGCCGCCAGTGAGAAAACAGATGAACTAAATTGTCGGTCTGGTAGACAATATTTTGAGCTTTGCTGGCACATTTTTGCTACATTTATGTCGAATTTTCAAAATGTCTTTTCTCCGTCATTTGTTCACGAAAACAGGTGAAACAAAGCTTAAAATGTGTTCTTTTTCACTGTCGAGAGCACGGTTCTCGCCAGATGACCGAAAATGCGATGCAATGGTTAATAATTCACAGTTTTTTCGCACGATAACCACAGCCTGTAGATTTTTTTTTGAAATTTTGGAAAATAGCGAGAACCATGCTCTCGGAGCAAGCGTCCTGCATGCACATAACAAATTTCGTTCCAATCGGTTGTTCCGTTTGGGAGAATGCCCATTTCAAAATTTCGAAGCGGTCGAAGGCGTGTGGCACATGGCCCCAATCGGTGATGAGCTTTTCGGAGCTGAACCTCATAGCGATATAATCGATAAGCGAATGTATCTAATCGATCAACCGAAATATTTCCGTTCACCGGAACGTTTTTCTGTGCAGTGCACGGTCCAATAGACCCGACGCGAGACATCGAGACTCTGAACGAGGATCAAGAGTCCGAGTACGTCGGTGACTCGGAGTGCGGCACGGAATTTTCCGAGCACTATCACTGCCCGGAGAGCCAGAGGCTGAATCCATTGGACAGCGGCGGCGAGGGAGAGTACAAGTACAAAGATTCGAACAGCTATCTGCGACATCCGAATTCTTATCTTCCGCACTACAACATACACACGGACACGGAGAACGAGACGAATCCTTTGAACGGGCGTCTGAGTACCCTCCAGTCGGACGACGAGGACGAGGAGGACGAGGAGGAGGACGAGGAGGACGAGGAGGACGACGTAGTGCCTTACGGTTTTCCGAGCACCCGACGCAACAGATGCCACAAGGGTGACGACATCGACGAAATCGGCTCGGTCATAACGACCCTCGAGGAGAGAAATTCTCTCCTCGGTGGTGGCACGAGCAACAGCGATCTGTCGACCAATTTGTGCGAGATCGATGATTCCGAGTACGAGATTAACGAAGAAAAGACCAACGGACGTATGTGGCTATCCGGCAACGGCGTAACGCAAACCTCGGTGTGACGAACGACAACAACGCGTCCAAACTTTGACGACCGTGAAGCCATCTCGCGACAGCTCTTCGCACTTTCGTGTCTAACGATCGCATTGGGAAAGGAGAGATAGGGAGATCGCAATCGTCGCGTCGCGTATTGCAATTTTGTACATATATATTTTAATCATTATATAGATAGGAGCAGTCTGGGTGGCAGGCAGCTATTTAACGAGAGACTGACTTTCCAATATGCGAGCGAAATGAAAAGAAATTCAATCGTCGGTCGAGTTGCGGAAAACGCGGCCATCGTGCTCCGATCGTCTCGGGGTTCGTCGTCGCCGCTCAACCTACCCTCAGCGCGAAGAGAAACGTTGCACATAGCGGTATTTCTGCTCATCGGACGGCCAAAAATGGAATTCCCCATGCGGAGAAATGCATACATGAAATTTCGCGATGTTTTCCTCCAACGCGACTAATCGACCAATCGTTTTGACATTTTTAGGCTATTTTATCGTACATCGGAAGACACGGAAAAAACATTTTTTTTTTATCGACGACAAGTGTTCGTGGGCTGTAATTTTTTTTTAATTTCAAACAAAAAATTGGAAAATTCTTTCATAAAGAAAAAAAAAAGTTTATGTGCGAAAGAATACAGAAATGGATTACATTTTTTATTGCATTTTATTTTATTGTTCAGCAACAATTGGATGCGGGCTGCTGATGAACACTTATTGTCGATTTGAAAATATGTTTTTCGTGTCTTGTAATCCTAAATGAAGTACCCAACAAATTTCAAAACGATTGGTCCAGTAGTTGCGTTGAAAAAGAAATCCCGAAGTTTTTCGTTAATTTCGACCATTTATACGTGTTTCTCCCCCTTAAACTTGTCCCAGGTAAAAGAAAGCGGTAATTGTTTAGATAAGTGACTTCCGAAAAATGAGCTTAAAATTGTTTTTCTGCTATTTTCTCGTTTATTGGGTTATAAAAGATTATTTTCAGTCAGGGGGAACGGAAATTCAACCCCCACCCCCGTAAAAAATTGTGAAGTTATGAAGTTTGTGAAAAAATTGGACATAGTAGGATATTTTATAACATCTTAACGTCTATATTGGGTTTGTTTGGGTGGAGATGTCGAAAGGCGTAGAAATTTTCAAAAACCTAAATCAACCCAATAAACGATATTTTATCGGAGAAATCCGACAATGTTTTTCGGAAAAGTCGACTATCTAAAGAATTACCAAAAAAAAATCCCACCTGGGAACGTTGAATAGAGACCGAACAAAAAACGACCCTTTTCCGTTACCAAACTGGGACGATTTGTAATATATATATGAGACGATTCATGTCACTTCAGCCAGTAAAAAAAACTTTCCACAAATAATTTTGAAAAATCGAGATACTTCATTGAAAAAATTCACCGAGTGTCGAAATGTTTTAAAAAATTTCTGACGTTTTTTCTCGTTGATTACCATTTTTTAACATTTTTCCATTCAAATGGCTGTATCTTTGGTAGGATTTGACGTATTTACATTCGTAAAAAACGAAAATATGCGTCTTTTTATGGCCTTCCAGAAAAACATTAATGTAGATTTTATTGAGCAAGTCAAACGTCCGTTTCAGGGCAAAATATGTAAAAATATTTTTTCCTCAAGGAAAGACACGTGTTATTTTATTTTTTTCAATTTCCCCGAATTGTGAATACAAAAAGCGGATTTTTGGTATTTTTTATATTATGGGATTCCTAAACATCGTGAAGCAACAACTATTTTTTTTTATTAGTCACTTTTTTTATTAAGCACTCGCTGTATGTTTACTAGGTTTTTGAAATACATATATGTAATTGGTTTTTGAAAAACATATATGTACTTCAAAAACCTGGTAAACATTCAGCGAGTGCTCCACACTCTTCAATCGAATATTAATAAAAACGAAAAAAAATTTTAAATAGCCGTTACTTCACGGTATTTAGGAATCCCATAATATAAAAAATATTAAAAATCCGGTTTTCGTATTCACAATTCGGGGAAATTTAAAGAAATAAAATAACGAGTGTCTTTCCTTGAGGAAAAAAATATTTTTGCATCTTTTGCCCTGAAACGGACGTTCGACTTGCTCAGTAAAATCTAAATTATTTTTTTTCTGGAAGGCCATAAGAAGACGCACATTTTCGTTTTTTACGAATGTAAATACGTCAAATCCTGCCAAAGATACAGCCATTTGAATGGAAAAGTGTTTAAAAAATTCGACAAGGTGAATATTTTTCAATAAAGTAACTCGATTTTTCAAAATTATTTGTGGAATTTTTATTTTTACTGGCTGAAGTGACATGGATCGTCTCATATATATATATCGAAGAAAATAATTTTGCCCGCCTGATTAGCTCAAATACTCCTACGTGGGTCGCATTTATCGAAGTTACGTCTCGGCGATAAGGATCGTACTTATAATCCGGGGAATTCTCACGAGTTGCTTCCATTCACACCTCGCGGAAAGATTAAACGAGCATTCCCATCATTCTCCAAGCCCCTCTTCACGACGGCAAGCAGCGAGCACCCGTTGTTCTTCAAATTGCGAAACAACGTACTCGTGAAAATTTCGAAAGATTACGAAAATCGATACGCAGTGCTGAGCATAACCTCAAAATTTGTAAAGAACCCTCATGACCGCGTCGTACAGACCAATGAACATTATTTATCGTTGAAACTCGCGAGTTCTTTGAATACGAAATTATTGAACGATACCCCCCTCCCCCTGACCCCTCCGACCTACCGCGCGGGTGGAATAAATATATTAGGTATGTTTGGGTATTTTTTACCGAACGATAATTGATCTTATTTTCAATACGTGTACATGAATCGAGGATAATACTTAAGTGCGATAATTAGATGTACGATCGTGTGTAGGGTATAATAATCGGCGAGTCGACGCTGCCAATCGACGCCCGGTACACAAAGCCGATAAAACGTTTCGCTGCTTTGCTCGTGTCGCTGTTGATAATGAGCTCGCTCGCGATTTCGGTGGATACGCGCACGGCCCAAGTTAATAGTTGAAAGATATAAAATAAATATACCTTTAATGAGAAATAATGATAAATAAATGAAGAAAAAAAATACATATTTTTACTGTGATGATAATAATGTTTATACGATGATCAAATACTATGACTTGTATTATAACGATAATTGCAATGTTAATTATGCAATGGTTTATAAGGGCAGTTTAAAAGATCACGGCGGACGTAGTTCCTCCTGTTACGTCTATGATAAATTAAGTCAAAGTTCCGTTCCTTCCATTCCCGTATATGTATATATACATATGAGGCATGCCACGCCATTTCGCTCGGCCATGGACCTGAACATTTTTGATTTTTTTTATTTTTATTTTTTTTTAAATAGTATGCTATGCAAAGAGTATTTTCACAAATTTTTAAATTTTTATCGAATGTATTTCAGAAGTTACAAGTTTTCGAAAAATCTGGACTTCAGAAAATTCGGAAACGTTCTAACGCCGATATCTCTTAAATTAATCGATATATCGAAAAATGTCTATAGATCGATTTTTTTCATATTAGTTCACACTTTCATAAAAAAAGGAAACAAAATTAAATCATCGTTGTCAACATTTTTTTCAGCGTGTAAAGTGAAAACTATTTTTTTTACAGATGATCGCCATTTTCTTTTTCTTTCAAAAAATTCTCTAAAATAATATGATGAATTATATGAATTTTAACGCTAGTCCGATTGTGGGCCCATTTTTCCTTATATATGTATTTTTTAATAAATTCAATTTTTTTCACGAAAATTTCTAAGATTTCTAAATTTCTAAGAAAAATCACGCCTACACTTGGCATGTGAAAAATAATTCTTCAACATATTAGACCGGGCTACTAATTGTAAAATTATCACTACAATTACTAATTGTAAATAAGTACAATCATTATTACTTACGAGTATTATTAGCAATACAAATTATTAGTAATTCATACGAAACATTCGAAATTTTCGTGAAAAAAATTTAATTTATTAAAAAAAAATACAAGGAAAAATGGGCCCATAATGGGACTATCGTTAAAATTCATATAATTCATCATATTAGTTTACAGAATTTTTTGAAAGGAAACAAAAATGGCGATCATCTTTAAAAAAAAATAGTTTTTACTTTACACGCTGAAAAAATGTTGACAACGATGATTTAAATTGTTTTCCTTAATTTTTTATGAAAGTGTGAACTAATATGAACAAAATCGATCTATAGACATTTTTCGATATATCGATTAATTTAAGAGATATCGGCGTTAGAACGTTTCCGAACTTTCTGAAATCCAGATTTTTCGAAAAATTGTAACTTCTGAAATATATGCGACAAAAATTTAAAAATTTGTGGAAATACTCCTTGCATAGCATACTATTTTATCAGAAAAAAATTAAAAATGGTCAGGGTCACGGCCGAGCGAAATGGCGTGGAATGCACCTCATATATATATGCACATATAAACATATATACCATAAAGAAAAGTTCATTATCAGCATATTGAGCGTTACTGCAATAACGGTGCTACTACGCCCGAAAAATCTCAACTAAACGTGGACTATATACATAAAATATAAGACTGCACAGCGATTTAGAGCCATTTCGCTGTACTTCGTACTGTCATCACATCGCCATTCTTTTTTTTACACAATGCGACACATTTGCGTATACAGCGCAACACGAAACTTTCGATCGGTTCGTTCGTTCGTTTCGCCACGAGTGGTAAAATCATTAGCGAACGAGAAAGTACCGTTGACTGCCAATTTTCGTCTATTTTCCAAATGCCATATAAAGACAATGCATTTCTCTGCGACTTACTTCGTAAGTTTTACTTCGATAATAACGTATTTCTTTTTATATTTCTTCCCTCTCTTTCTCTCTCTTTTTGCGAAGAAAAAGAAGCAAAAAGAAACGCGGCGCTTCGTTATTTGGCTCGAGAGCTCGGCCTCGAAGAAAAAAATACACTTCCCATCCGCCACTTTAGGATATAACGTTGTGAGAATTAATTGTATAACGGCAGCTTTACTGGGTGTGGATATATAAAATGTATGTGTAGAATTTTATCGAGAAATTGCGATTTATGTTCCTATATTGATACTAGAGGGGAGATCCTGCCACGCGTAACGAGCACCTCATCGTAAAGTTAGTAAATGGCGCGTCGACGATAATCGACGCACGAACAGCAGGGTCTCGTTTGTCATATTTTTCATTCGCGTTTGTTCTTTTCTCTCGATTTTTTTCACGTCCCAATCTCGTCCATACTCTTGCTGACCAATGTGCGTATCGATCAGCCCGACCCAACGGATAATCGCAATTATAATACGAAACGCAACGCTCCACTTTTCGATCTTTCGAAGCGATGCAAACACGTGGATACAATTGACCTTATAGATAATTTATTCTATATTAGAATGCGGGTTTAAAGTGTACAGTTTATTTAAAGAATTGTATCGAACACGAACATTTGAATAGCGATGAACATTCACCTAGAGATAATCGAGAATAACGGACACACGATTCTGCGAAATGCGAGAATTGACGTGTCGGCGGAAAATAATTAAAAAAGAAACGTGAGCAAAAATCGATATTAAGGAAACGAAAAATCATGGTGGTTTGCGAGTAATAAAAATCTTCCTATACATCTCAACTGAGGTTAGGTAACATTGGCAATGATGGTTTTCCGACAGGTGTGTACCTTTGGTTCGTTTTTTTTTTAAGCTACTCGATAAGGAATACCGTTTTCCACGACCCAACGACGTGGCGGGGGAAAATTAAAAAAAAAAAAGCCACGAAAGTCGAATTCCGCAAACGCGAAAAATTGTGCGACATGTGTGTGCAAGTTTCACAGACAGGTTATTTAAACACCAAATAATTCAAATGATCATGTTTCACCACACATTATCGTGTCATTAGGTTATAACGATAAATGGCAAAATGGGTACAATTTCTAAATGATTCCCGTTAAGCGTTCTGACTTAGAACCCCTAATATAGTAATACATATCGATAACGAGAATCGCGAGAAAATGAGGAACTTGTTATTAACAATATAAGGCTAAAATCAATTTGTACAAGATCAACCTACTGTAATAAACAAACGAATCTTGCCTATGTCTTGCTTTATTTTGGTTACTTCCAGTGAGCTGGTTCACCTGCGGCTGAAATACGTTCTTATCGTTTAGTGTCGCAAGGCCATGTGACACACCGACCGAGCAGCCACGAGTGCGAGAGAGATAGCTGATTTGCAGATTCCCAGTGTTCATCGAAGAGAATAAATTTATGTTACCCACCGAATACAATGCTTTACACTTCCTGCACCTGATGTTGTTTTGACCGATCGACGTTGAAAAGCATGGAGGTTAAACTCGCCTGAGTGAGTGAAAAGAGACGGATAGAAGCAGGGAGACTAGAGAGAAGGAGCGGACACAGCAAAGGCCAATACCTAGTTCCAGCGTCTTAAAAAATCCGACCTGCAATAGTTCCAGATCGTGCCACTAGCAGCTCTCCTGACGATAACGTCTCAAATAATCATAATAGTCCAAACTTAACGCATGCGCACGCATAAAAAGAAATAAAAATTGATTTCGATGTGTCTTTGTATATACTCCGCTTTGAGGCTCATTTTTAATATTTTTGTGTTTTGTAATATTGAGAAAATCTTCGCGAAATTGTTTTCTTCAAAGCCCAAGGTCGAATTATTTTCAATATTGCTCCCATTCAATCGTCATTAGGGTTAGCCTTCAGGTTCTCTTTTCATGCATGTAGTTCAGTTCGTGAGAAAAATAACCTTTACGCTTCATTCTCCCTGGAGTAATAAGCATAAAATGGAGCATAATTTATACATTATTTTTCTTGCAAATACAACTGCAATTTTTTGACAAGTTCCTTTGGTCTCTGGTGCAGTTGCATTTACAAGCCACATAAAGAGTAATATTGTTTGCACAGGGCAATTTTTTCAAACTTTCGTTCGCATCGGTGAAAAAAATTAATCAACTGAATACCCTTTTTTGAAACATATTTCCAATCCCCGACAGTCAAGGCTACATTTGTGTTTTGTTTTTATTTTCTTAGTTGGTTCACCGCTTGATTTCATTAATTATTAGTTTCTATCATGAGTTTGCAACAATGAGAAAGAGAGCGAAATAGGAGAGGTAGGCGCAACAGTTAGGTCCCCCACCACGAATGAGCTGTCAAGAGCTACCGAAAGCACGCCAAGAGCACGAGGCTAGTAGGCGGAGCTATTCGATCGGACACATACGATCGCAGCGCCTCCTTATTTCCTGCGTTTTTGCGGACGTTTCGTAAGCACTGTGGGCCGTATTCACAGTCGTACCTCAAGCGATAAATTGAGCACGTCTTTATCAAGAACGTCTTAGTTGAATAAGGAATGCTCAAGATGTTATGCATTCACAGTAAAAAAATAAGATGTTCTTTAATAAGTAATAGTTCTTGGCAGGGACTTAAGAACGTCTTGACCAAGAAAAATCTTAAGCGAGCTTTCAGCCATTTCAAAAATATTTCTTTTGTATCAACCAATCACGTTTGAGCTTGAAAACCAGGCTTAAACTTGAGCTGTCAGAATCCCCTCAAATCGGTGTTTTTTATCGGGCGTATCGGGCAAACGTTTATAAACATCGCAAAATGTCCAAGAAACATTACTCGGATACTGAAAAGCGACTGTTCATAAATCTTCTAAAAAAGTACTCTCATGTGATTGAAATAAAAAAAAGTGACGCCGGCACCTTAAAAAACAAAGAGGATGCGTGGAATCGGATTTACGAACAATACAATGGTTCATCGATTATCTCTGCAAAGGTATATAAATTCTTTTATATGTATACAACTCTATTGCTATTTCTAATTGGCAAATCAATTATTATAATTGCAGAGGACGGTGAAACAACTAAAGAAAATGTGGGCGAACATGAAATGCATACAGCGAGAGAACCTCACCAAAGAAAAACAATCGAGACTGGCAACAGGCGGTGGACCTGAAATGCCACAAGTAGAAATCGATCCAGATATCGCCTTGATAACTCCACATTTGATGGCGACTGCCCCAACAATTTTTTCATCGAACCTTTCCGATGAAAGTTTAAAAGGTTTTTATTTATATTGCAGTCAATATAGGATTTTAAGCATTGAACTCATCGTAAATCATACAAAATTACAGAAAGGGAATTCGCGGTGCTGGATGATAACTGTACCATAGAATATTTGATTATGGGAGACGAGAATGTGCGAGGTGTGCGAGGAGGCGGAGAAGATGAAAAATGTGAACCGCCGGTTGATGACAATATGTCATGGACTCCGGGTGATGAGGTAGCTCCTTCGGTTTCGGACAGATCGGAATCTCTTGGCGCATCTGAAGTACCTGATACTTCACAATTCAGCCGAGGAAAGCGTTGGAGAGAAATCACACGTAAAAAATACAATAATTAATAATAGAACAATTTTACGAAATCAATGTTTGAAAAAAAATCCATACTAATATCCTTGCATACAATAACTACTTTTTATTTTTATTTAGCAATCGCATCAAAGAAAAGAGCAAAGAACACGGTTGCAGATAAGGAGAACGAGGAGAATACTTTGAAAGTGGACCGGATCCGTTGCACCTTGAAAGAGGAGAAAGAATTTAGATCGATGAAAAAAAATCATGAGCTAGAAAAACAACGGTTCGAAATTCAATATCAGCAAGAGAGGCTCGAATTATTGAAGAAAGAAGCAGAATTGTTGGGTCTGAAAATAAGAAATGAACAAGAAAAGCACGAACTAAAAAAGCAATATTGGAAACAACAATATAGAATGTAATGTCATCCGTGAAGAATAGAACTGTGATAATATTATATATTCAGTTTCCATAGTTAACTTTTAAAAGTGCCTGAAGAAAAGTTGAATTTTTATTTTTTAATTAGAGGTATATATGTGAACAGTTCTTATTTTTGTTCCTAGAAGAGCCTGACTGAAAAAAACAATGTACTTTTATTTTTAACTGTTCATGATTAAAAGAAAAGTTAGTTATGAGTTTTATTAAGTTTTGATTTTCTATTTGTTGAAGTCCATACATGAAACCTTATCTTTTGCTTATCACTCTCTCTCTCTCTCCGTATCTCTCCTTATTTATAAATTTTTTGCGTTTTTTTTAGTAAAGTTCCAGAAAAGTTTATTTTTGTTTTTAGTTTTATATAACTGAAAGTTGGTTTTCATTTTAAGAGATACACAGTTATCGCGAACCAGGTAGGAGATGAAAAAGCATATCCGAAGTTTCTATTGTAGTGATTTATTGATGTTTTCTCATTATAGTTGAAAACTGTAATCCAAATAAAAGATAAAATACTCGTGTTTTCAGAAAAATATTACTTCTCTTTTATTTTGTACGTCTTTCATCCTCATTATTAAATTAATTGAAAAGACGTGCAATTAACGCTTCACGAGTTGCAAAGCCATCGCCAGCTTGAATATCTGGTGCAGGTTGAACAGGTACATCAATTTGCTCGTCAACTTCATCGTCTTCAGGTAAGGCATTGTTGTCCATTAACGACAAGTTATGTAGCACCGCACAGGCAACTACTATTGTTGTGGAACTAATGAGCTTGGTTGTTAGTCCCCTGGACAAGCATGGGAACCGCCTTTTCCATATCCCGAAGAATCTTTCTACAACTATTCGGGTACGGATATGAATTTGATTATATCTGCAATCAAATATCATAGTTTATCAATAATGATTTGAACCCCCTCGTTTTGTTTGAAGTTAAGTTCATTTTTTCGTGATGTTCAAGTACCACAGTTTACCCCCTGTATAAATTGAAGGAAATATGAGTGTGTATTTTTTTAGAGGTTCTTAATGTTTAGTATGAACCTTGTTAACATTATATACAAAATTGCGTACAGTTTGAAATGATTCCATTACCTGATTTCTTCTTCAGTTTGAGGGTTTGCTAGAGGCGTCATTAAGAAAGTTAAACACGGATATCCTCGATCACCGACGAGCATTCCATCCAAGCGTCTCTCTCTATATTTAATATATAATAGCGAATTTTGAAAAATTCTGCTATCGTGAGCACTCCCAGGCCATTCAGGAGCAATGTCCAGAATTTCAGTTCTCGGACCAACAGCGACCTGGAAACAATGTGAATTTATTATATGTACAACAGTAATAGAGCATAGAAACGACGTAAGACTAACTTGAACATTTAAAGAAAAATATCCTTTTCTGTTCCTGTAAACCTCGTCAATATTCTGGAACCTTGTCGAAAATAGTCTAATGTGCGTGCAGTCAATGGCACCATCTATGCCTGGTAAACCGATAGCTCCCTCTCCTCTACCCAGATCCTTGAAACGTCGTCGATTTTCATTGCGGACTTCTTCGTTTTGAGGCATTTTGATATGCCTTCGCAGTAACCGCGCCAGGAGAACACTGACTCGAAAAACCACTCTGGAGACAGTGGGTTGCGATACAGTCATTGTATCTCCAAGAAGCAGCTTCAAACAAAAACCATAGATGTTATTTTTAATTCATATAAATTCAGCCAGTAAATAGAGATTTATGAGCTTTATGATAAGTACCTGAAAACTTGCTGTAGCATAATATCGTAGGCAAATTAAAAGCTGCATCACAGGGGGAATTGGTAATCCATGATTATTGGCTCTTGCCAGTCCTTCTTCAATTTGTGGTAGAATACCAAAGCGCACAGAATCTTTATCGAAACGATATCGTCTTTTGAACTCAAGATCGTTGTAATATTCAAATGGGTTTATTCCGTCGCGAATGTATCGTCTCTGGATACGTTCTACATTATCGTTATCATCGATATCCGGCAACTCTTCGAGGTCGTCATCTGAATCCATATTTTTTTCCAAAGAACGATCCAAAGCATCTAAACAACGATATTCTATCCACAAATAACACAACACTTTTTTCTCAAGTCGTCTACCATGTTGACTTGGCGTCTTAACCTCACTTTCGACTCACCCTGATCTTATTTGGGTCAAATAAGTCTGCCTTATTCGACTCTGAATTGAACAAACATAAAGATTTCCTTAAGAAATGACTGTGAATTATATTCGAATAAGTTTTACTTCTTCGAGTTGTTTCTTGAACTACAGCTTAAGGCGGTGCTCAATTGCCGACTGTGCATGTAAACAGTGACTTGAGTTCGTGCTCAAAACAAAAGATCAGACTGTGAATACGGGCCTGTGTGCCCACTCATTACCTCTAGTCTCCCTGGATAGAACCAACGTTGCCAAATATCAAACCTAGAAATACTACGCGAATCGTTGGAATAGCTATTTTTTCATTTTTCTAATTAAATGTGAACATTCATTAAACAGTTTACAAATGGAAAATTTTAGTTATTACAAATTATTTTTTTTTGCATATGTCAAAAATATAAATTGTACAGGTCTCAAGTATGATCAGTGTTATGACTAGTGTGAAGCGATAGGACCGCCTTAACTTGTGTTGAAGATTCGTATTGTCGATCCTAATGTGCCAAATTTTTGGTGAATGTTTTATTTGTTGCATAATTACTGATGAGAATTGAACTCTGGAGTAGTCTCTGTCAAATTCACAAAAACAGTTTTACCATAAAAACAGACTGAAAAACGGTGCACCGAAACTATCGAAATTTTCTGCAAAAACACTAAATTGCTTTAGCAGAATTAATACTATGAGTAAAATTAGTAGGATAGGCAAACAATTTGAACATTTGCTGTAATAAAAAATGTTATTTCCCTATGTATCTGACTACTATTCCAATAAACCTAAGCTAGGTCAAGATTTTTCATTATTTTATTAATTTTACTTACTTTTGTTGACTTTGGTAAAAGTGGCGTCACTATCTGTCTCTCTCACTCATGGCAAACATGTCCACTATCCATCTCTCTCATCATTTTGCCGTAAAATTAAGAACCTACCTAGAGCTTGTGCGAATAAAAAACATTTTAACTGAGTAAAATGGGTTAGCAAAAATCAGGTTACTTGAAGTTTTAATTTTTTTACTCGTTTTTTTTAGCATGAAACAAACAAGTATTGTACCATTTTGTAATCCTGATTAAACGCGCCAATTTTTAATGGCACTTGCCAAGGCACTCTAGTACTTTTTTTTAAAGCAGAGCCTTTCAAAGTAGACAAATTTTGAAAATTTTAAATTCATAGTTTAACAAATAGTCTTAATTCTAGGAAACTTGGGGCAATTGTGTCATTATTTTTTACTGTGATTCTAGGAATGTTATTTAGGGTTACGGTTCCAAAGTTTAAATGAACAAAAATAATAAAAATTAACCACAATAACCGAAAAATGGTTACAGTTTGACCAAATTTCTAGGTTTTTCTTAAATGCCTATAATTTACAAACTGCATGGGATAGATTTTTTTCTGATTTTTCTCATGATGGTTACAAGCAATCCTGTCACCCCGTTTCGGCTTGACGTTCAGTTCTGGGACACCCTGTATAACGCAACCCGCAGCTAATGGAGGATCAATGGATTTCCATTTGCTCCACCCCTGATTGCCATACTGCAAATCACCCAAAACGATTTATTGTTACTACTAATAACCGATTATAGGTGTAAATAAAGAGACAAAGGATCTTTACCGACCGAGTGGGCGAGCCATGTCCAAAAGGTGACACATTGTGACTCTTTTACAGGACATCGCGTATCGACAATGCAGTAATTGAGGAATTGGTAAGTAGTTTGTGGGAATGGTTGCTCGTAGAAGTCAGGTGGCGGTGCTGACGAATTCTCCGATAAAGGCGGTAATGTAGGAATGGTAGGTATTTACGAGGCGAGAGAATAAAAGATTCACTTACCGACTGTCGATAACATTATCCTTCTGTTGGTACATTCTAGTTAGGAGGTGTTATTCAATCTTCTCCGCTAGATTTTGGAATTGTCGCAAATGATCTCTAGATGGAGGACAATACCGAATAATCGTGGTGCCCATACGGTCACTTTCCGACCTTACCAACGCCGTTCAAGACAACTAGCGCTAACGGAGTCAGCGCGAACTAAGGAACAAAATTCCTTATAGACTTTCCCCTCTAATAAAAGATGAATAATGTATGTCCAGATTCAACCGCCAAAGCTGTAGCGTCAAGCTCTTATTTGTTAAGGCAGGATTCTACTTTGAAACCATGAAAAAAACGCTATTTTCGTGAATTTTTTCTGAGAATACGATTAAAGATATCGATATGGGGTTTAAACTGTTCAATAAATACACTCTTTAAGTACATAAAAAAAATGTTTAAATGTATTTTATTCATTTTTTGTACACGTAAAATATGTTTAAAGCCAACGCCTCGAAAAGCAGATACCGTTGCCGTGGTCGTGAAATCTTCCCGACGGATGGTCTGAAACAAAAAAATCAAATAGTTTCATGTTCAGTATGTCTTCAGGAACCGACCTAACTAGAATATTTTATATACGTGCAAAATTAACAAAATGGCGGCTAAAATACGAAAAAAAATGCGTTTTTTTGGGTCTTTTTTTGCAATAAAAAAATAGTTCTAATCAAAATTTTAAGTTGATTGTAGTTAGGTCGGTTGGTACACACATATAAAATATGTGTTCCAAATTTCATAAGGATCGGTTCAGTACTTTTTGAGTTATCACGACCACGGTACTTGAAAATGTCGTTTCGAGAAAAACGCGTTTAAAGTTTTGGTGAGTGATAAATCGTAGAAAAAATTATCTTACCCTCAATCAGCGATGCCTGGGCCATATAATATGCCTTCGACGTGTTCGAGGTGGGTGTTTTCATCCAATTTAGCCTTTTTTTTAATTCTGCCCTCCTTAGAAGCCTCAGTCGAGCGGCGGTTCGCTCGAACGATGCGATGTTGGTCGCGCATAGTGGCGAACTGCATGACGGTTGGGCCGATTGTTATGCCCATGACTTCCATTATTTTTAAAACTGGGCTGAATCCTTCATTAAAAACGCAGGCAACAGTGAGGCACGCAATTTTGACGATTTTTTTGCCATTAAAGACATGTTTCGGTGCCATAGCCCAAACTGTAGAGTTGAAACATTCGTTGTTATTTTGAGTGTTTCCACCCAAACATCTCTCCAGTAATTCCGTTTTTGTTAGATCTTCGTAGATCGGCTTCAGCACCTCTTGTACGTCACTAGCAAGAGCAGGAGGATGTTTATAATTTTTTAAAGCGTTGTTTGCTTCGGCCTTCCTATACTTGCACCAGGCGGGTCACAATAGCGCGCTCAGGTAGGTGCGTTCGAAAGGCGAAAAAGGATAGTTAGACTGCTTGGAACTTTATAAAATTTTGACCGAACATTCTTGAACATATTTACTTTCGAAAAATGTAAAAAAAAAAAAATTTTTTTTTCAAAGTTTCAAAGTAGAATCCTGCCTTAAGACAAATATAAAAGTATTGAGTTTTCTAATAAAAGATAACATCTTTCTTTGGTTCTCCGGTCCTCGAGCCTAGTTCCCGCGCACGAGCGTCGACAATTTGGTGACCCCGCAACGTTGATTAAACTCGATCCGTTTTATTTTTTACTGACGCTAACCTCGATAAGCCACGCCGTCTACATGGCCTTTTTTCGAACGCCGAAGTCTACCTTGAATATTGCGAAGGAAGCGAACGCCAGCCAGAGAATCAGAGTGAGGGTTTTGACGATGCACGAGACGTCGAAATAGGATTTCGCGGATTCGCCAACGGATTTAGTACAGTGAAAATTCCGAGATTCTGGCCGGAAATGCCCGACGTATGGTTCGCCCAAGTAGAGTCAACGCTTCGCTCGCAAGGTGCTCAGGCAGATACAGAGATGTACGACGCCGTACTTATGGCTCTCGATACCAATACGGTCCGACAAGTCTCAGACATCGTTCGCCGGCCTCCGGAGACAGACAAATTCAACGCGCTCAAGGCCGCGATCGTAAAACGACTGAACGACTCGAGAGCACGACAGCTGCAGAAGTTTCTCAACGAAATACAGCTTGAGAATCGAAAACCCTCACAGTTGCTTCGTGAAATGCAGGACTTAGTCGGCGAAGGTGTACGCGAGGACTTATTGCGCACGAGGTTCATACAATGCATGCCGACCGGTATTCGCCGGACAACCGGAGTTGTCCCTCGACAAACTGGCCGACACTGCTGACAGACTGATGGAGTCATGCCCTGGACACTCGGTGATGTCCGTAGACGGACAACGGGAGGTCCGCGCTATCGCCCAGCGACCGGGACTCAACGAGAGAAGACTGAGCAACATCGAAACCACCCTGTCGAGAATGGTCACGCTCCTCGAGAAGATGCGTGTCGAAAAACAAGCGGCCAGGAATAACGCAGAGGGTCAACGACAGTCCAGACCACGATCCCGCAGCAACTCGAGATCCCACGTGGATGGTGTTTGCTTTTTCCACGCAAAATACGACAAGGATGCGAGAAAGTGCCTTCTCCGTTGTGCATACAAGCCATCGGAAAACTAGTGCCGTCGACTTCGATCCAGACGGTAGGAGTAGGCGGTCCGGAAGAAGGGGAAATCCGTCTGTTCATCAAGGACAAAATTTTGGACCAACCTTTTCTCGTCGACACCGGATCTATAGTCAGTGCTTACCCCCTCCACGCTATGCCGAGGAAGACTCCGGAGGACGATTTCAAGACTTACGCAGCAAATCAAACAGAGATAAAAACGTTTGGGAATACGCTTCGGACGTTGAACCTAGACCTTCGCCGATCGTTCCCCTGGGTTTTCGCGATCGCTGACGTCAGCAAGGCCATTGTAGGAGCAGATTTTCTTAAAAAATACGAGCTTCTTGTCGACCTCATTGGAAACAGGCTCATCGACAAAACAACAAGATTTCGTGGACATTACGATCCCAACCGTGTCACCGCCTCCTGAGGAAAAATCCGGAACCGCTCATTGCATCGAAACAACCGGTCCCCCGGTCTCACGACGTCCCCGCAGGCTGGTAGGAGAGAAGCTCGAGGCACTGAGAAGCGAGATTCAGTATCTACTGGACATGAAACTCATTTGCCCGTCAAAGAGCCCGTGGAGCAGCCCGGTTCACTTGGTGAAGAAATCCAACGGTTCCTGGCGTCTCTGCGGAGATTTCAGAGCCTTAAACGCAAAAACCATCCCTGACAGATATCCCACGGGTCACTCACACGATCTATTTCAGAGGCTCCACAAAAAAACTATCTTTTCGGCCATTGATTTAAAACAGGCCTACCACCAGATCGCGGTCGCGAAGGACGACGTCGAAAAGACCGGCATCACAACACCGATCGGCCAATTCGAGTACCTGGTGATGCCGTTCGGCCTCAGGAGTGCCTCTCAGACATTCCAGCGTCACATGGATTCAATCTTTCCCGACTTGGAATTTGTCGTAGTGTATATAGACAACATTCTAATCGCCTCCGTCGACGAACGCCAGCACCTTTCTCACCTACGGGAGGTTTTCAGCCGTTTGAGGAGACACCGACTTATCATAAACGCAGAGAAGTGTCAGCTCGGAAAGGAGGAATTCGTCTTCCTCGGATATAAAATCTCCGGGAAAGGGTTCGAACCACCTTCCGCAAATATTCAAGCAATCGCCGAGTTCCCGCAGCCGACAACAATTCAAGAGCTTCGCCGGTTCCTCGGTCTCATCAATTCTTATCGTCGCAGTATTCCGCGCATGGCTGATCTTCAGGCCCCGCTCAGCGAGTTTCTCCGAGAGTCAAAGAAGAACGATAAACGTCCGGTGCCCTGGGACCGGCAGTCTATCGAAACCTTCAACAAATGCAGGGAAGCGATCGTGAATGCCACTCTCACGACGTACTTAGCTCCTGGCACGCCGTTACGATTGACCACAGACGCCTCTGCATTCGCGATTGGTGCCGCTCTCGATCAACTGGCGGATGACACTTGGAAGCCGGTGGGATTTTTCTCCCGGAAATTATCGCCAACTGAACAGCGATACGGTACTTACGACCGCGAACTGCTCGGCGTTTTTGCAGCAATAAAACACTTTCGGCACATCTTCGAAGCGAGACCATTTGTCGTAAGAACTGATCATCGTCCGCTCACCTACGCGTTCAGACGAAAATTGGAACAAGCGTCGGAACGGCAGCTCAGGCTCATTCTCCCGACTGTTCTCCTGGGCTTACGCACAACATACAAGGAAGACCTGGGGGCTTCATGTGCAGAAATGTTGTACGGGTCGACTATCCGCCTACCGGGTGAGTTTTTTGTCAATTATGAGATGCCGGCCGAACCAAAAATTTTCATCGAGAAGCATCGAGAGTTCATGCGTGGGCTACGACCCACTCCGACCGCCCACAACAACAAAGCGAGGATGTTTGTCCAAGACGAGCTCTATACGGCCTCACATGTATGGATCAGTGTTGACGCTGTCCGTAAGCCCTTGGAGCCTCCGTACGAGGGCCCATACAAGGTCATAGAGCGTTTAGACGACCGCAGATTTGTCATTGACGTCAACGGCCAACACAAAACTATCTCAGTCGAACGACTTAAAGCAGCCTTCCGGAACAAAGAAGATCGTCGCGACGGAGAAAACCCACCAGAGTCAAGCATCGCACCTCACCAATGGGGATCGACTGTAGACCCACCGCACCTACCAAAGGAAAAAAGTCAGTTTCGTCCCGGAAAAAAGGTAGTCAGTCACTAGGGGAGGAGTGGTGTGGTGCCCATACGGTCACTTTCCGACTTTACCAACGCCGTTCAAGACAACTGGCGCCAACGGAGTCAGCGCGAACTAAGGAACAAAATTCCTTATGGACTTTCCCCTCTAATAAAAGATGAATAATGTATGTCCAGATTCAACCGCCAAAGCTGTAGCGTCAAGCTCTTATTTGTTAAGACAAATATAAAAGTATTGAGTTTTCTAATAAAAGATATCATCTTTCTTTGGTTCTCCGGTCCTCAAGCCTAGTTCCCGTGCACGAGCGTCCACATAATTATTCTGACATTTGGGAGTAGTCGAAGAAATCAATATGCAAATTACTTTGCAGTTGAACAATTTTTGTCTGCATCGGTGGCAGGCTATAACTTTAAGAGCTAGTTTAAAGGCATAACCTCACACAATATTGTACCCAGTTTTCTCGCAGATGGTAGTTTTTCTTTTCGAAAAAACGAAGCATCAGACTCTGTAGCATTTACTGACGCAGAATTTTACGATTTTGCACTAAACATTATTCGACTTTGAGACATCTCGTTTCGAGAATCTCAGCTGTCTCTCTCGCACGCATGTGTCACGTTGTACAGCTTCTACTCCGTCTTAAATTGAGGGCATGTGTCACACGTCCGGTCGGTGAAAATCTTACGTCCAAGGTTTCTCCCAAACGGATTAAATTTCCAGCGAACAATGAGATACACGTTGTTCGTATTTCAACAGAGCGGGAGATGTTCCTTTTACTTTTTCCGAAGTATCAGCCGCCTCCGAGAACATCGAAGAACCAACCACCCTCCTTTTTGTCTCCCCTATAGCTCGTCGAAAACGCGCAAAAGAAAACACGTAACGATGAGGTCCAAAATGGAAACTCGACGACAGCAAAACAAAACGTAATCATTATTATTCTTAACAAACTCATTTATTAAAGTACTAAAAGGGGTTTTTCTTCAATTTAACAAAAAATCGGAAAAATTACACAAAAATATCGAGTAGTATATAATAACTAGAGTCTCGTTGAACCTTACGAGAAACGAATCACTACGGCGCCAAGTTGTATGGTCTAGATACGAACAGTTGTCACTGCGTTATTGATATTTCATCGAGTTAAATCGTACACGTGGTTGGGGGGATTGGGGGGTTTGGGGAGTCTTAGGCAAATCGTAGGATCGGTCGTACAAATAATATATATATATAATTGGAAAACAAAGGGAAAAAACAACTTAAAAAAATAAAACGAACTGAACATATATAGTTGCGTTGAAGTCTTGAACAATCATAGATACTCGACGAAGTCGGGCTTGTCCATAAACAATTTCATCAACTTTCGTATCATTATCGCAACAACAAAAAAACGAGTGCAGCAAAAGCATTATTTTTTCTGTAATTATGAACGAAAGCGTGATCACGAAAATTGTCGTTTTCCAAGGCGTGTTTGCCACTCTACTATATTCACCATCAATTTACCGTTCGTATCTCGCATTCCCACATCTCGCTCTATCGTTCTCGTGCCTGACGAACGTTTTTTTTTTTTCAAAATAAAGATCTTAGCTGTTTTTTCCGATATAAAAAATCATCAAAAATATCATCCGTTTCTTTCCTCCGCAAACTACTCGCTCGTCCTTGACTCGAGTGATTAATCGCTTCCTCCCAATCTCACGACCCCTCAGCCCTTTTCCCCTCCCGTCCAATAACGCTTGCTCGTTTTTCATCGCGTAATAATCGACATGAAAATTTGGGCGCACCGCATACGCCTATCGCGTGAAATCAACACTGAGTTCGTGTTGCACAGGGCACGAATCGCTCCTGGGTATAATTAAAAGAGAATACGAAAAACAGCGCGCAGATGGACAGATTATTTTTTATCGGACTTGCGGATCACGGTGGAGGCAGATATTGCAAACTAGGCAAATTATGTAATCGCACGATTATAATACTCCTTATTAATTCGATTATTATTGTTATCAATATTCCCTAACAGATACATTGAATGGTATTTCACGGGCGGCGTTATTCGTTCGTGATAATTTGCCGTTTTTCGCAAGTCTTCTTGTCTGAGTCCGCGATTATTTTTCCGCTTCGAATACTTCAGAGGGAAAGAGGGTCGTCCATAGACTTCCATCGTATAACACTTTCAGCTAGGGATTATTATACAAAATAATTAGAAAAATGTACAAAAATTCATAAAAACAGTAATAGTTACATAGTACAAATTACTTTTATAGATAATTATAATAGCGAATGAAAAAACGAACACGTAATTACAACTCTACGATTGTGTGTGTGTGTGTTTTTGTATGTGTGTACGTGTGTATGATTGTATATAGGATGTGCATGGGCATGTAACTCTGTAGTGGTGATATTTCATTTTTTTTTATTCGACCCGTTTTGTCGTTGTCTCACCCCATAAATTACCCTATACCAGCTTAATTTTCCACTCGGATTTTACGTCACTTTTCGTTGACTCCATAAAAATTTCGACGAATTTTCCGCCTGTACATCTTTATTGCGTATTGCGATTTTTAATTTTTTGCCGTACCGTATTTGCTTCTTTTCCCCAAAGTGTATGTGTTGCGGGCTATCCTGTGTCGTACGAGTTGTCACGAGTAAGAGGGTCATAAAATTTAAGGGTGTAAATTTCAGTTCTGTTCCCTAAAGACAAAGATAGGTTTAAAAAAAAGTATCCAACCACAAACTTGAGCTTACGTTACACATAGCAAAATGTTAACCGACGGGGTGCAAAATATTTGATTCTTCGGGATCCATAAAAAAATACGCGGTATTGTCGGTCAGTTGAAACGTTCAACTACGAGCGACGAAGAAATGGTACATTCGAGCTTCGCTACTTCCCTGATCGGTGATATCTTTAACGTTCGTCAATGTTCGTCGAGGCTAATTGAAGGGGGAAAATACGAATTTCCGCGCGTCTTCTACATCAATAATATATAGAAATATATATTATTTCGTAAGTAAAAAATTATTTCTTCAGCGATAGATTAGTTTGAAGAAAAACTATTCAATACTGAACGTGTACATCAAGCACGTGACGAGGACGTGATTTTCAAAAAGTATAAAAAGCCAAATATAATGTACAATTATGCTCTACGTTTAGAAAAACTATATCGCTACCAAACACTTCATATTGCCATGTTGTATTTTTTTCTTCCTCTTCTTTGTTTACTAAAGATCACATTTTATTTGCTATATTACGTAGGTAATAATGGAAATTTTTATGATAAATTTGGATTACATATTTGTTATGGGAGGCTTTGCCGATACCCGGGAAATTCATTATTTCGTATAGAGGTTATTTTTCACTGTCTGTGGGACAGGGTATGGAACACGGATCGATTTTTACGAAGGGAAGAGTCACATTGATCGCTGTATTTTTTCTCGTCTTCGACTTATTCGTTATTTAAACTTTAAACTATTATTTACGCATATTAGCGTAAAATTGTTGAAAGATGGTTTGCCCGTGTATGTCGTGTGCCAGCACGTAAATTCTACCGTAAAAGTGTATGTTTTTTTTTTTTCAAAGATTATCGTCGATGTTCGGTTTCTTGATAAACTTTCGAAATTTACTTTTCATCTGGATATCAAAGAAAAATAGAGATCACTCTGTCGATCAGCTTTTTTTTCACGTAAAAATATCCGTAGTCACTTAGCCCTTAATGATTTTTCGTTCCTTCAAGTTTTGTTACTTTTTTCTTCAATTGATGGATAGCCAAGGCTGTCCCACAAAACCAACAACAAAAATTACGTTCCGTTGAAGCATATGAAGATTATCTGACATACAACGATATATACTGAAACGAATCAAATCTCACCTCGAACTATTCACATCGAAATGTGCTTTCGTGCAGTTTTTTCGCGAAACTTTGGATCCTCGTGTTTTTTTCCCTCTCAATCGTAAAGTGCAATAATACATCATCCGTGCCTAAGTACTCGCATTTTTTAATATTGCCGACATTTAGCGTCGTAATTGATCAATAAAATGGCGTTATTTGTACATTCGTCGACCGAATATCGAACACGTCAATACATATTTTTGAATTTTTTGTTCTCCGATAGTGTCTAAAGAAAAATATATTTATATATATATATATATATATGTGCTACATATATATATATCAATTCACACATTCTCATTCATTCCACTCTTATGCGGGATCATCGATATAGCTTCCTAGAGTCGCAAAGACATGTAATCGTGTTCGCTTCTCATGAATTTTATAATAAAAGATTGAATACATGCATAAATTCGTCTCAGAGCTATACGTGTTATTGTTTATTTTCCGTTTCGAGGCCCCACGTGCGAGACGTCGTAAAGCTTATTTTAATAAGGAAAAAAAATTGTCGAATCTACACCTCACGATATACACTCGCAATAATTTATTTTCTTTCTGTATAAAAATAAAATTAAAAAAATTAACTATAAAACATTCCGTGCACATGGGTAAATATCACATATATATGTGTGTGTGTGTGGGTGTTTGTGCATGCACGTTTTCACACACAAATACACACACACACACACACATCTATACACATATATTTGATATATGAAGTTTCGTAAGGTATAAGGGCACAGATAATAAGTAACAAAGTATTCAAATAGAAACGAAATGATGACGGGGCTCTTTATTTTTGTTTGTTTATTATACGTTATTATATGAAAAATACGAACGAACAAACACCTGACATTCCAGTACTCGGGTAATACTGTACGTTCAGCTAATTAATATTTATTATATATCTAAGATTCGACTAACCGGCACGAGAACGAGGTGAGAGGACAGACTCTAACGATCTCGCTACTCTTTTTTTCTTCTTCTTCTTCATCGTGCCGGCAATTATTATTTCCAAGGTTTTCCGTTTATTTTTATTGTTTTTTTCTCTCTTTTTCTTCTTCTTGCATTCAATTTACAATTACAATTATTAGTCTCCAGGAGACGCCGCGAGTGCGCACGATCGCGTTCTCGCGATTATCTTGGGTGTCGCGCGCAACGACATAACCAGTTTTTTTTTCTTCCACCTTTATTTTCTTCGTTTTCGACGTAACAACGATACAAAGTCTCGCATGTGCTCCCCCGCGCACCCAGGGACGATCACGCACGGAGAGTTTCGTCTATCGCGAGAAAAAAAATTATATATCCATTAGTTTAGAAATTACTCTAGAAAGGTGTATTTTCCGGCGATGCGGGAGCGAGGAGAATACACGAAGATGCGAAATTACTATGTCT
>OX632357.1:16592519-16617519 GCA_951751655.1 Ophion costatus | reverse complement strand
TCATACTCACGATACTCTCGAGTGTAAACGTTCGGCGTGATTGAAAAAAAAAAAAAAAAAAAAAAAAAATTAAATGAAATCAAGGAGGAATAAAAATTAGATGAAAAATAATGAAATAATAGGCACGCATTTTTCAGACATCACGCAGTCCTTCGTTTCCATATATATATATATAAATATATATATATATATACATATATATGTGTGTGTTTGTGTGTGTGTGTGTATATATACGTGTGAGACAGATAAATTCATATGCGTACGAAATGTACAATTGCGATCGTAGGAATATATCTGTGAACACATGTATCCGTTTTTTTTTTAAATATAATATGTATTTATCAACAAAAAAAGAAAAAGAAAACAATATTTTGACTCTCGCTAAGCGCTAGGATTTTATCTACAATTGTAACGCAATAACTTGATATAAAAAAATAAAAATTCATTTGAATTGTCATACATACGTACATACATACATGTGCATATACTGCACACGCATATGGGTGTATACATTTATACGTATGTATATACACATCAATATATATCATATATATTTTCGTATATGGCTATGTATGTATGTATGCATGCATGTGTATATATGCATGTGTATAATAATAATTATAGAGGAGCCGGGAGGTGGGAGCGGGTAGCAGCGGGCATCTGTACCATAGCAAGTACTCTCAAAGGTACTCGTAGTGTGTAAAATTTATATCGCATTCAAATATATATATGTATTATGTTCGTGTATATGTGCGGTACTCTGTGTCACTTTTATTGTTACGTCTACGCGCACATTCACGACTGTGAATTGCACTTTTGCATTTTGTTAGCACGGGCGCGTGGCAATCGAACGAATTTTCGTTTACGTTTACTCCGTTCCTGTTCTTTGTTTTTCTCTATTGTCAAGCCGAGCGTGTTCGAAGATGACATTTACGATTTGAAAAATGAATCGAGCGTTGTACGTTCGACGTGTAAAAAACGAGGCAAGAGACAACGAAAGTGAGAAAATGTGAAGAAAAAAATTAAAAAATATCGTAATATTTAAAAATGACGACGATTATGGGGCTGAACCTTCGAACGCAAAAACGCGCTCCGCTCGCCTATTGGTTCCCTCGCGAATGAAAATTGGCTAATCCACCCTCGGGCACTATTATTTCACCCAAACTTATTCCCCACCCCCCATGCCCTGTACACTTTCTTCCCAGTTTACACAATACAAAAACTTTACCGTTATACAAATGTTTTTTTTTTCTCTACACATCGCGTTGCCCCTTTTTTGTTATTTTTCTTTCGTTTTCTCGATTTCTCCCTCAAACTCACACCCCGAATTTCGAACTCTGAAATTTAGCACGCGCATAAAGACGTTTTTTTGTAAATTCGTGCTGAAAAAAACCACATTCGAACTTTTCCTTCGTTTCCCATTTGAACTCATGCACACGAAGAGACGCACATACGCACAAGAAAAAAGAAAAAAAAACACTATAATTATTCTTCGCTATATTCCTCCTCCCTACCTATGCCTGTCCCTCTCGTTCGATCACTCGCATACCGAACTAAGATATTTAGACAAGAATATAACAGCGGTATAAAAAACTTTTCAACACTGAAAAATACAAATCTATCGTAAATGACTACTACCATTGTTTTAACCCCCTCCCCCCACCCGTTGTTTTCTCCATTATTTATTCGCTAATTGGGCGAAATGCTTTTCGTTTATCATATTCATTTCGTGTTTGTAATATTCGTATTTGTTTATCGCGAACGACCATACGTCGGAGATGCTTTTGATACAGGGTCGTTCGTTGTTTTCTCTCGAAATTTCTCCTATTATCGTGTTATCGCCAACAGGTGAGTCGAGCTTTCTTTTTTCCTTAATTTTTTTTTCAATATTCACCTTGTCTCCCTAGCTCATCCCTCATTCCCTTCTGTATCGGGTGTCATCTATATATTTCGTTTATATTATTGGTTTCATGAACGTTTTTTTATGTACCTATTGGTTTTTTTTTCATATCGTACAATTGGTACCTAATTTCGAGTATATCCTTCAAGAGTTTGTAGGAATATATTAAATATTAAAATCATTGTATATATATATACACCCACATACACACACACAGACATATATATATATATATATGTATGTATGTATGTATGTATGTATGTATGTATGTATGTATGTATGTATGTATGTCATTATATTATATATATTTATGTTTTATCACACATATTACAAAGGAGGTGAAGAATCACACCTAACATTCTATATTATGATAACTAATATTATATTATTATAACTACTCTCGTTATTATTTATTCCCGGGTCAAACCGTTATACTCTGTGAACGTCTCAAAAAATGATACCGTTGTGGTTAGTTGCGGTTCTATTTTAGGGATTTCGGATCTTCAGAGTGGATATTTTTCTTTTCCGTTTTTGGATAGCGTTTTACTCATCGTTGCCACTGTTACGAGCAAGCGCGGGTATTTTTACGCGGGGGTGCAATCGATGTCAGTCGCGCATGCGTTTGTCAAATTTTAGGCGCCCACGAAATGGAAATTGCGATCTTTTGGCAAGTGGTCCTCTACGTTCGGTCGTATACTTTCGTAGCGAAAACGCACAAAGGGAGACGAAATAACGAGAAAATGGCTTTTTTTCTTTTTAATTCAACGCGATCAGAAAAAAAAAAAGTTAACGCAGCGAGACTATCTGTACATGGGATTTTGTTTTTCTGCGTTATTCGTAGCTGATCTCTCGTAGATCGGTCTACCGTCCGTCAACACATTTAGGCTCTTTGTCATATTGATTTTGAATGATTTTTTCATCGAATCGAATCGAAATCTCACGACCTTGCAGTTGTCTTATTCGAATCGAATACGAACACGATTTTTGTCTTTATTTTGAAAAAAAATGTGTTAAAAACTCGATTTTGATGCTCGTTCAGCGGCGAACAAATTTTACCGTGGCAGCGCCGTTTCATTATTCCTTTTCTCTCAGCCACGCGTGCTCGGCCCGTAACAGCCGTACCGCTGTTTACTTAGGAAACGGCCATGTTTTTTTTTTTTTTAGGAAAAACAAGCCATGGATTATTCATTTTAGTTGGAAAATAGCAAGATTTTGATGCAATTTAAAAAAAAGACGAATGGTTGGTTAAGCA
Organism: Ophion costatus; assembly: GCA_951751655.1. Classification (NCBI taxonomy): domain Eukaryota; kingdom Metazoa; phylum Arthropoda; class Insecta; order Hymenoptera; family Ichneumonidae; genus Ophion; species Ophion costatus. The sequence continues at coordinate 16,614,367 of OX632357.1, read as the reverse complement.
ACAGCGAGCCCCCGAAAGTAACACACGAACACGTTGACATTTTACGAGATCGAAGTTTGCATCGTTGGAGTGCAACGGAAATTCATTTTTTTTTCGCCTCTCGAATTCCTTTCAGCAAATTTTAGCTACCGAACTCCCTCGACCATTCTTTGAGATGCTCATTGGGGGCAACAAGATTTGCCATCATAATAAAAATAGGGAAATTAAAAAATGAATTCCAATGTTCGTTGCATTTCGACGATGCAAACGTCAACACTATGAATTTTTTCCCCACTTTTAGGTTAACCATGTACGATCAAAATATGCAGTTTTTTTTTTACGTCTTACTTTTTTTCTCCTTAATACACGAAAAAAAAAATTTATTTTTTACGTAGCATTTTTTTCGTTAATGTGCGGAAAAAAAAATATATTTTTTACGTCATGCATTTTTTTTCTCCGTTGATACACGAAAAAAGGATTTTTCCAAATTGTTCATCCCGCGATTTTTTTTTAGTTTTGACTTTGCGTTGCGAGGAGTGATTTTTTAAATATGTATACGTGTATTAAAAATTGCACTAACTAACGTTCGAGCAGCATACGTTTAACGTCCCCCCTTTTTCTTCCCCTCTTTTGCATCTCGTCATGCACGCCTCTTTGCATCAACTTCAACGTAGACTCAATCTCAATCAATCTCTACGGGCATGTTTTTTTCAACATTTTTTTTCAACCCGTTCTTTTGTTCCAATCGATTTGCGCGAATTATTCGTCGATAAAAAATAAACGTCAGGGGACCGGAGCGAATTTTCAATTGTTGAAGCTACTGGAAAATTTTCGAACATCGCGGTATCGATCGATCCGATTGGACAATTATCGAATTCGCGGACGATTTCATCGACGACCGTCATTTTATCGCTCAATGAACGACGAATATCTACTCCGAGAATTTCGATAAACCTTGCACTTTTTTCCACCGAATCCCTAGTCATCGTTTAAAAAAAATAACGTAATCTTTGTTACGGACTTTTTCTTCGTATTTTCCTGTTCGGCATTCCTAGTCGGCAACGAGCGTTATGTACAAAAAGGAGACCAAAAAAATAAATATATTTCATATATGCGTATATATATATATATATATATATATATATATATATATATATATATATATATATATATATATGTATGTGTATGTATATATGTCATGCGAAGATCACTTCGATACGCCATCCTACTCGATGCAATCTCTTGCCTTCGTATATTTTGTTTCCTGTTATTTTTACTGCTTTTCCCACCATTATTTTTCACATTTTTCCTTTTCTCTCGTATCGCACGTTGCACATTTCTCACGTACGATCGGCAAAAAGATCGCTCTTCGTCCTATCTTAAATTTCCATTATCTCTGTCTCTCTCCCCTCTCTTTCGATTTCTTTCGATTCGATCGTCTCTCGTCGTTATTACTAGTGACACAAAGAGAGATAAAACGCTTGTCTCTTTCTTCCGGTAATCGTAGTATTTTAGTCTGAATTCACGAAGGAACGGTTCTAGCGTCAGGTATGGGGAGTTTTGAAAGTTCATTCGGCCCGTTCGGAATCTCGAAACTTTCGTGCTCGCGAAAATTGCGTCGAAACGTTTGTCGCCACGTCGAAATAGGAAAATCGATTAGAGTTAATGGAAAAGATCCGTTCGCAGCCCCGTGCTTTGAAAAAGGAAGGGCATCAACGGACAGTTGGATCAAGAAGCTGCTGTCACTTTGTAATACTTCGATACATATCGTGTGTAAAATTTAATTCCTTCACTAGTTTCGTAGATTTATGGATTTTGTTATTGTTTTTTTTTCTCTTCGCGGATCACACGGCTAAATTCTCGGTGGAAAGAAAATGGTAATTATTCGGAAAATGATCGCCACCCCGGAGGGAGGGGGGTAATTTTCCGAATAATTATCAAATAATATTCCGGGCGGACGAGAAAAGATTTTACACTAGTTTCGTTGAAGTGTCAGAAATGTCTGGAATTCGATTTCGACGATCGAAAGATTCGAAACTATCGGGTAGCACAACGATAACGCACGTTCCTCATCTTGCAAATTCGCTGTCCCTCTCTTTCTCTCGTTAACTTTTTTTTTCGTTTTCCTTTCGTAATTTCTTGCGTTTAAACTCGTAAAATTAATTATCGAGTCACTGTTATCGTTTTATTTTATTTTTTTCCCCACCTTCTCCCTATCACAGTGTTAAAATATGTATGTGTCCGTAAGTGCGCAATGGGCATGTTTCGTCGGCCTTCCCGAGGGCCACGGTGAATCCAACAATTATTCTCCAGTGTGGAATTATTTGACGAATTTCGCGTTCGCGACGAGCACGACGCGGCCCGAGGCTCGATTTTTGCCCGGTAAAAGAGACGAAAAGCTCTTAGCGTGGGGTTGGAATTTTCGACCGAAGCTAGAGAGTTGCATACGGAAAGTAACCCCTAAAAAATAGGGGTTGAAAATTAAAAAATCGCCGTATCTCGATAACGAGAAGCCCGATGAAAAAACGTTTCATACAAAAGTCGTTTGGAATAATGAAATACGTATAAAATAATTCGACCTCCAACCCCCTATCTCTGAAAATAACGGCACAAAAACGCGAGGGCACGACTGAATTTTCTAATCGTTTTTGTGCCGCTGTTTTCAAAATTAGGGGGTCGGACGTCGGATAACTTTACACGTATTGTATTATTCCAAACAACTTTTGTTCGAAACGCTTTTCCATCGAGCTATTAATTGTCGAGATACGGCGATTTTTGAGTTTTCAACCCTTATTTCTTAGGGTTGGGGCGAGTAGGGTCGAAAAATTTCATTGGGGTTACTTTCGGTATGCTATTATCCAGCTTCAGTGAAAAATTCGAATTCTACGCTAAACGTGCTTTTCGTCTCTCTCGATTAAGGATGTTGAGCCCCTATGAAACATGTCAATGTTAATTGTTCGATAAATAGCTTCTTAATCGTCATGAAATTTTTACACGACCTCCTGAATACTTCATGTAAAAACATACCAAATTTTCAGAATTCTATCATCATCACTTCAACCTCCTTAAGGGTTGAAAGAAAAAATGATAAGAAAATTCGGAAAATTTCGTATGTTTTTAACAGGTCGTGTTAAAATTTCACGACGATCAGGAAGCTCGTTATTAAAAAATTAACATTTGGTTAAGAACAATTTTTAAAAGAAATTTAAAAAAATTTATCAATAAACTTCGTTTTGTTTCCGTTGCTTTCAGTATATTGTAGATATTATAAAAGTGAGAGGTCAAAAAAAAAAACTTATTGCAAAGGTACGTCAGTTTCCATAAAACAACATTTAATTTCTGAATGTTAATTGTTCAATAACGAGCTTCCTGATTGTCGTGAAATTTTTACACGACCTCTGGAACACTTCATACAAAAACATACCAAATTTTCAGAATTTTATCATCATTTGCGATTTGGGACTCAACATCCTTAAACTACGCGACTGCATCGTTTGATTATATACACCGAGAATTAAAAACGCGAGGGTAAAAAGTTCGTATCTTTAGTACGTACGAGTCCGTGTCTGTGTGTGTGCGTGTGCGCGTACGTGTGAGTGTTCGTCCGCGATTAGTGTGTATGCTCAACTCGGCCGCTGCTACTGCGGGTATTAAGGTACATTGGGTTTTTATATCTAAAGGGACAAGGGGAGAGATGGATAAGGAGTTGCTTTTATCTCATTTTTTTCTCTCTCTCTCTTCTTTCTCAGGACTCGGAGATTTTGTTGCTTTCGATATAGTCGGTAGCCGGATATTTACAAAAGGGGCCATGCGTCGTTAGAGCTTCGTTGGGTTCGGCAGCCCGCGGACGTATTCCGAGACAAATTATAAATCGATTATTCTCACGTCGAACGAACGCATCGCGATCGTGCCAACTTTCTTACCCCCTCGCGGAAATTATCTCATCCGCCCAATGACTACGATCCACCCGTTTCTTAAAACTTGTTAGTCAAACTCATCCCTCGTACTTCGCCAGCTCGATTTTACACACTACGTGCTCCGCGTCATTTTTCGTTTTCAAATAAATTGCGTTAGAAAAAATTGAAGTAAAAAGAAAATTGCGTTTACTTTTGCGACCAGGTGTGCTCGATACTTTTTGGTCTCGGACCAAGGGCGTCACCAAAGGGGGGCAAGAGGGGGGGCAGGTGCCCCCTAGATATTCGAAAGCATGTATACGAGGGTTTAAAATGTCTAAAATTCGTATTTCCCCCACCCTCCCTTCACCATCTTCCCCCCCCCCCCCCCCCAGTTCGTTAGTTGGCGACGCCCTAGTCTCGGACATGCGAGCTATCGTTTAACGACGCGAGATGTCGCTGTGAACGCTTCGCACCAGTTTGCACGGTTTTCTCGCACCCCTGGCGATCCTCGTCGCAGGGGCGTCGAATTCGCGAGCGTCGACGTACAAATTTACACCGATGGAACAAGTCAAATGTAACACTCGTGCAAATCGACCGATATTACTTTCAGAGCCCTTATTCTCGGCTGGTCCACTTTCTCATCGTCATTCCTCTCGCGCAACGTACGAAGGACCTTGCCGTAGCTCGAACCGCGCTTTTTTTTTTTGTCCAGTGGGAAGCCTCTTGTATATTTTTCTTTAGCTTTGCCTCGGCTCGCAGTGGAGGCTGGATTCGTCAGAGACTGCGAATCTCGAAAGTTCCGTCACAATTGAAATATCACACATCGAACGAGTCACAAGTCGCAACAATTTATCATCGCACGAGCGCTATTCGTTCGCTTCATTTTTTTTTATTCTCTCCGTTATATAAATCGTGTCCTAACGTTTGCTAAGCTTGAAAGAAGGCTTACACGTAGAGATTGCGATTACGAATAATTCGTCTAATACACGTCGCCACGAAGCGGTGGCGTTTTTCGCCTTATCGATTAGTACGAGAACGAGTAAAAAATAATTTAAAAAACAAACAATGAGACAACGAAACATTCAAACGCGTAAATCGCGCATGGCTCGTCGTCACCTCGATATCCTTATTTTCCGTTATCACGTGTCGTTTTTTCTTGCGTGTGTGTTTTCTCGTCGTTTCTTAAATCAGTAATGACGTTCGATCGCGACGTGATCTCCGGTGGCTCTGCGCGATTGTGCGAGATTGAATGACACCCCCCCTCTCTCGCTCTTCTCAATTTATCCTCATTTCATTGCACTCCCTTTGTCCCTAAGTTCCTCTCTCGTGTCTATCTTACTTGACGGTAAAGTTCTGACCCCCCCTCTCTCTCTCTCTCTCTTTCTATCTCGTCCTCCACGTAGTCGGACTCAGGTATTCCGCCATCCGGACACTCGACACTCCGAAGTACCGAAGATCCCGGCCGCGAAGTCCGTCGATCCTCGTACGAGCTGGATTCGTAACCCTGTCGTCACCGGAGCGAAGAATGACGGCTGGACGTATGCGGAAGCCGGATAGTTTGCCCTTTGCCCACGGCGTTGTTCCGCGTGATGGAACAGCCTTGTTTTCGCCTGCCGAATTTCTTCCTCGCGCTTGTTCGTTCGTCGATCGAAATATTTCGTCGCAGTTCCAGATCCACTCGTGCCACGTGAATTTCCTCGCGATCCGCTGTCGGAGTTTGCTCGATTTCGTTATTTTTTTTCTTCCTTCGTCGGCTTTGTTTTTTTTTTTCTCGTTTTTGCTTCTTTCGAGTGGCCGAATTTGGAGGGATTCGAGGGGAGGATTCGGATCGACTGACTGGAGGGAAGAATGCGCGGAGTGGTAAGAGCAAAGGTGGAATAGCGAGTGAATAGAATAGTAGTAGTGACGATCGAGTAGTAAGTAGTAGTTATAGTAATAGTAGTAATAGTTGTTATTTAACGTTTAGTATTATTGGGTATTTTGGGAATGGCAATAGAAGTTGCCGTTATATATATTTATGGTTTTTTTTTCTTCTTCTTCACCTCCATCTCGTTCTAGTGGTAATGACGTGTGGACAGTTTTGGTAGGAATTTGTTTTCGGGTCGCGTGGGTGTTCGAAGAGCGGGCTGGGAGATGGGGGGGGGGGGGAGAGAGAGAGAGAGAGAGAGAGAGGGGGGGGAGGGTGGACTCGTAGGAGTGGTAGTTAATTAGCTAGGGCCGCGAGATAATTAGAGTGGCAAACGCAGGCTTGGGCCGTTAAACCCAAACACTTGGGGTTAACACCAACGAAACGGTACGGCGCGAGGCCTATCCGCACCCTCCTTGACCAACGGCTTGTGAAACTCTCGACCTGGCCTCGAGTGAATTGTTGCCCAGCAGTGCTCGCAATAGTACTGAAAAATAAACACAAGTTTTTAGCTGCAGCCCTGGAAAAGAGGCTCCCACTTCTCTACGAATTATACGGCCGTTTTTTGCTTCCGCAGCGGCCTTGCCACCGGCAGTTTTTACAGTTTACGATTTCTCGTGTAACGAGAGAAAATGGGCGGGCGAATGTTTACTCGCGGAGCGGCGAGCGGAAACAAAATATCGCACGGGTGCACCGCGTATTATAAATTGAATCAAACCTCGATTAGCTTGGAAAAGTTTGGGAAATAATGGGGTATAGTTCCGAAAAGCCCATACCGCTGATTAATTTGGAATTTTGCGTACCCGTGTATTTTGAATCGCTGATCACGAACGTCGTAGCGGAGATAGGCGCAAATTTGATTTTCAAGGTCAACACTCACGAAAAGTGATTTTTTAACAGGTTTTTTGTTTTACTTTGGTAAATATTCATTTTAAGGGGTTGCCGCCACTTGCGATTTTGAAAAAATCGATTTTTTTATTGCATCTTTTTGAAGTATAAGTATCTGAGAATATGTCCTGAAAATTTCAAGTCGATCCGAACAAAATTGACTGAGATATGAGCGTTGAAAGAGAAGAATCCGTTGTGCAAACGACCGGCTAATTGAAACTTTAAAAGCGTTTTTCTCAAAATGGCATTTCTGAAGTCGGCGATCAAGATTACTCGAACACTAATGAACCGATCTGCTTGAAATTTTGCAGGCTTATTTAATACATAAAAATGTAGTCTTTAATCGTTCGATTTTTTTTTTCGAAGAAAAATGGCCGTTTTATAGCCAAAAAACGGCCGTTTTTTTTCGTTAAAATCGAACCATTAACTTTGACTGTCCGCCATTTTGTGAAAAATGAATATTTTTTAAAATCCTTCGATTAAAGACTAGTTTATACTTATATTTGACTAAATCCATCCGCATCTTTTTTTTCAGATGATCCACTTCGCCGCAATGTTGGTCACCGCAAACCGTGTATATAAAAACATTATTTCATTGACGGCCATTTGCCACTAAACAATGTAATATTTTTCAATAAAAAATTACTGAAAGTTCTTCAAGATGTGTTCTTCAAGATGGTATATTGATCGATTAAAAAAGTTTTGTAGTTTTCTTTTAAAAAATTCATGAAAAAGGCCTTTTTTTGCGCCACAAGTGGGGGTAACGCCATAAGGACAAATGTTTCGTATACAAGTTAGAGCCCATGAAAATATTGATCTTTTATGTTCTATACAGTTTTTATCCAAAACCACTCCGTTTCGAGAAAAATGTGATTATGGTAAGTGAAAATTGCTTAGCTCCATTAGTTTCGATATTATCTACTTACGCACTTTACCGTGGGAAGGTTGGAGTTTAGTTTTTAAAGCGCATATTTTTTTTCTGCTTCATTGTGTTTATTTTTTTCATTTTATTTTAGTTTCTTTTTGTATTGTATACTATTTTTGTGATTCAGTCAATTTTAAAGTGCATGTTTTTTTGCTTTTTTGTTTTTGATTTATTTTTTTTTTGATTTTTGATTCTATTATTTTAGTTTCTTTTTGTATTCCATACGATTTTTACATTTTTTGTTTGGGTTGTTCGGGCTTTTTTGTTTAGATTTGGGTTTGGATTTTTTTGGTGGTTTTGTTCCAGTTTGCATTCGGTTCTTTTCTTTGGATTTGTGTGGGGTAATGAACATGATTCATTAGCCCACAGATTAGTAAGACCCGTTATCTATAGTAACGGATCTTGCTGTTACCGATCCGTTACTGTAGATAATTAGATAATATCGAACCTAACGAAACTAATTGTAAGCAATTTTCACTTATTGGGCCATTAACCCATTTTTCTCGAAATGGAATGGTTTTAGACAAACATTGTATAGGACATAAAAGATCAACATTTGCGGGTATTTTCAATATGATATATGTGATCAGAATAATACAGCAAAATACGTAGGTATGCGAAATTCCAAATTAATCAGAGGTATGGGCTTTTCGGAAATTTATCCAAATAATGTGCTGTTTGGGGGTTACGTTAGCAGGCAGAAATAGCCAGGTTTAAATTGTGAACATGTGCCTCAGGTACGAGGGAAAATCAGTCGCAAGTGGAGTGATGTATCGAATAAATCGCAAATTTTATTTTTTCCACTTATTGCGTTATCAATGATGATATTTTCTTTTATGTTCCAATTGTAGATCTCCCAATGAGTATTTAAACAAAAAATCGTAGCCGATATTCGCCAAAACAAAATTAAGTGATTCAAAGACACTGAGCTTTCATTGCGTTCCAACGACGTCAACTTCGATCCCAATAAAATGAGCAGAATTTCGGTACGTCACGATCAATTATATTAAAATTATGCGGTGGACGGTTGAGAAATTTTCCAGAAACTTTTTTTCGTACTTGAATAGTCATACGGAAAATCTGAAGCACCCGGTACGACTTTTCCATTGTCATTTTTCTCATTAATCGCTATTCCAGTGAATCGTCGAAGAATTATATAACTCTTGAACGATTGACTGAATCGATTCAAAAGTTTGCATGCAGGCTTGATACGAGGAAAAGTGCATGAAATTTGAACTTCTCAATGAGTCATTTTCCAGACGGAAATAGCCTACCTGAAGACATGTGACGTTGGCGCAGAAGAAGGGCGCGAATTTACCACCGCAGCGCTGACCCTGACACTCGTCGCACATCTGATCGTCCAGCACGTAGGGCTTGACCTCGACCTGCGAAACATCGAGGCAAGGATCATTCGAAAGGGTTTCGAACTCCGTTTGTGATGATTCTCGTGCGAATGCCTCTCCCAACAGAATTTGTTCAAATTTATAGTGCGTGAGAAGGACTGCATGTCTGGCTATTTGTGAAGTTCAAAAAATCTTCACCACTTCTACCTATGGATATTTCACGGGATGGTGGCACTAGCCGCGTCATGGTTATTACGCATTATTGACGCTGAAATTCCCTGACTTTTCCAAGTTCTCCACGCCGGTTTCGCAAATATTCCAAGGAGATTGACCCCTTCGATGGCATTGCCGCAATAGTGCGTCAAATAATTCCGCGCCCTGTGTGGCATTGACGCCAATAGTGCGTCAACCTTTACGTCCCTACTTAACTTGCTCTGATTTGAAATCGGAGCCTCACTCGGGGGTTTTCGGGCTCGCTGAATCCGAATTCGAAGACAAAATTTGGAAATTCAAAATGGCGGCGCCAATATGGCGGACGAAAATCAAAAACTTTACTCGATTTGGATGAAAATTAGTACTCCGGGATTTTTGAGGTCGCTTATTACGAATCTGAACTTTAAATTTGAAAATTCAAAATGGCGGACCGAAATTGAAAATTTTACTCGATTTAGATAAAAATTGGTGCTCTGGGATTTTCGAGGTCGCTTATTGCGAATCTGAACACAAAATTCGAAAATATTTAATGGCGGACGAAAGTGCAAAAAACAGCTCGATTTGGATAAATATTGGTACCCGGGAGTTTTCGGGGACGCTGAGTGTGATGCTGAACTCAAAATGAAGCAATTTTTCATGGCGAATTCAATAACATGGAGCATAATACAATAAATAGGTGGAAATATATGAAGCTTGAGAATCGAGTTTCATCTAAATCAATCTGTATTATTTGTATTTTCATTCGCCATATTTTTTCGTCATTGTGAATTCCTGAATTTCGAGTTCAGATTCGTAATCAGCACCCTCAAAAACGCCAGAGTACAAGTTTTCAGGATAAAAAAAATGTCCTGCCATTTTGCGCACTTTTTGTCGAATTCTCTCTGCCAACGGAGGAGTTAAGCTCAAATAAAGAACATCATTTCTTTTAAGATCCAATACATGATAATGTTAAATATTAAATTAGAAAATAAAAAAACTGTAATTCGAAAAATAATTGAAAAACTGTGAAGTGAAAAAAAAGTCCATCAAAGCTAATACCGAACTTGTTCTTCGTTGCAAACAGGAATTTTTATGTCGATGCCAATGAATAAATAATAAATACGAACGCTTATCTACACTAATAATTGTGTGGTCGGGTATCGACAAATCGAATCCAAATGTATAGAGCTTTAAAGTAAATTCGTTATTAGTTTTTGAAATTTCTAATTTTTGGCACTGTCATGAGTTTTTTTTATATACAATGAAGGATAATATAAATATTTAGTCTTCAAAAATATTTATTTTAATACTTTTCACTTGTTTTTTTCTCAAGTTGGTCTCGTTTTTCGTAATTGTTGCGAAATGTAAATTCTGGAAAAATTGGAAAGAATATTTAAAATTTGCTGACAATTTCCAGGACTATTCCAGGGGGAAAGAAATTCCGCAAGTTTTTCCGGTTTTCCATATGCGTAACAGCCATGCCCGTTCTTTTATCATTACGCGTGAACGCGTCCATACATTGTTGTTAAAACAAAAAAACCTGTGAGGGGGGAAATATTCCAATCCTATCGTAATTATGGGGGACAACTATTCCACCCATATTACGCAGTGTGGCGAGGGAAACTTTTTCACACTCTTGTAGTAACAGAACCACACGAAGGGGTCTGTAAAAGCGTAAAAAAATACCATTTTTTTCATGCAGTTTTATAGCTTAGCCCTTAGCTCTAATTTACCCAAAAATAGCTGTGTTTTATAAAAGAGTGTGAGGCGTATCTCAACGGATAATGATGTTTAAATTCGCATCGTTCAAATGCAACGAAAATTCTTTTCGGTTTTTCTTCGTTGCTTTATTTTTTAAGTTATCTTCTAAAATCCTTTTTTGCAGGCTTTCGTTATAGATTCTTAATAGGGATCCTCGATAATTCTTCACTAATTTTCGTATTGAAAAGGTATGTTAAAAAATACGGCAATACGAAGAGAATATATTTTCGTCTCTTATAGTTTATAACATGTTCTGTCGTGCGACTAAATAATTGATATTTTTATCCATCTGTTAATAACAAATGATCAAAGTTGTTCGATTTTTGGTCGAGTCCAACTTTTTCCACAGCTTGCCGTGTTCATGATTGACAAAATTTTAAAAAAGTCCAGGTTCCTACGAGACATTCATTTATATACGAAGAGTAAAATTCTATATTTAATTTCAGATCACCCTGGTGGCCGGAGCCACCTGAGCCGATCGGCTATACAGCCATTGCAGCATATATTTACACAATGACGACTCCAACGTTTATTAAGGGGCTATACCAGTGTGAACGCTGAAAATTTGGGCGATTTTGGGGATTTTTTTGCTAGAAAAGTACTCTTTTTGCTAGGCAATTAAATGTTTCGGAAAATTACGAATATATTTGACTATATTTGACCTATATTATATGATTTTTTCATAGAAAAATATTGAGATCCAAGCGACTTATGCGCTGCCTTCGGAGGCGCCAAAAAAAAGTTCCTCCACTGCTGACATGATTCCGGCCGATTGAGTGGCCAAAACCGAAAAAGAAAAAAATGTCGTTCAACTGGAAGGTATTTCCTGTACCATGACGTAGGATTTTCGAAAAATATCAAAATCCAACAAAATGGCGTAGTTATGAAAAAAAAGTCTATTTTCTTGCCTATAAAATGGTCGTTTTTCATTCCAATGCCAAATCGTCAATTTTCATCCAATCAAAAATATCCTACGTCATTGTAGAGTAAATATGTTCAAGAGTGCTCAGTTCAAGTTTCAAGTAAATCGGATAATTCCTCTTTGAGTTACAATGTCAGCAAATTTGAAAAATCTCATTTCGAGAAAAACGCGTTTAAAGTTTTAAGGGGTTACCCCCACTTGCGATTTTGAAATAATCGATTTTTTTATTGCATTTTTTTAACGTATAAGTATCTGAGAATATGTCCTGAAAATTTCAAGTCGATCCGAACAAAATTGACTGAGATATGAGCGTTGAAAGAGAAGAATCCGTGAATTGAAGAACTGAAATTGAAACTTTAAACGCGTTTTTCTCAAAATGGCATTTCTGAAGTCGGTGACCAAGATTACTCGAACACTAATGGACCGATCTTCTTGAAATTTTGCAGGCTTATTTAATACATAAAAATGTAGTCTTCAATCTTTCGATTTTTTTTTTCGAAAAAAAATGGCCGTTTTATAGCCAAAAAACGGCCGTTTTTTTTCATTAAAATCGAACCATTAACTTTGACTGTCCGCCATTTTGTGAAAAATGAATATTTTTTAAAATCCTTCGATTAAAGACTAGTCTATACTTATATTTGACTAAATCCATCCGCATTTTTTTTTTCAGATGATCCACTTCGCCGCAATGTTGGTCACCGTAAACCGTGTATATAAAAACATTATTTCATTGACGGCCATTTGCCACTAAACAATGTAATATTTTTCAATAAAAAAATTACTGAAAGTTCTTCAAGATGTGTTCTTTAAGATGGTATATTGATCGATTAAAAAAGTTTTGTAGTTTTCTTTTGAAAAATTCATGAAAAGGGCCTTCTTTTGCGCTACAAGTGGGGGTAACGCCTCAACTGGGGCATTTTATACCTACAATCGGTTGCTCTGTAGAAGGCTGCCATTCGGGGAGTATTAGAGATACGGCCTTGAAATTGTTACAGGATATTCTTGAAAGTATAAACTGTCGAAAAAGGTGAAAAAAGATCGATTTTTTGAAAGTGTCACACTGGTACAGCCGCTTAATATTTTTCAATGAACAAAAAAAACTCAAACTTGAAAAGGTTATGTCTAAATTGTATCCAAAATCCGGACCTCGTCATCCCCGTACCCTCATCGCAAAAAACATTGAAAATCGACATATTATTAGGCCCCAATCTCATGAGACCCCGTTGAAGATCCGACAAATTGTCGATCTCTATTGATCGGGCCATTTTCAAGCATAGCTCGTAACAATAAAAAAGCAATGATAAAACAGTTCGAAAAAAATGGATCTTCATGGTAAAAATGCATTATGCATGGGGAAATAGTGTGAAGGGCTTGGAGGTGGCTAATTGGGCGAAAATTGATTGATGTCAAAGACCTACCCTTTTGTCGATGTCACCGTGTTGAAGTTGAACGAAACGCGCCGATATGGCGCTTATGTAGCTCTGCTGATTGCTGAAAGCAACTCGGCCAGCGCCTTTGGGATATTTGAGCTCGGGATCGGTGTCGATACCGGCGTAACAAACGCCACCGTACAATCGATCCATTATCATAGCAAGCTCGAAGGCTTTCAGGGGCCGTGGTACACCGCCGACGAAAACGGTTTTTCGCGGGTCCAGCGGCATCGATGCGTCCAGCACGAAATCCGCGTCGCTCAAACGCCACGGTCTTATCTGTACCGGTTTGTCCTTGATCGTCGGTGAACTTACGCAAAGGTAGAGCTTGTCGTCGTCCTGAATGCAAGCATCTATCAATTGCTGAACCGAACTCTCGTCCTGCAATAGATCGTGCATCTCAATTTGTCGTTTTTTTTTTTTTTTTTTTTTCGAACCCCATGAGAAATTTTTGAAAATGTCGATTTTTTATTTTTCGACGGATTCTCGAAAAGTAACATTTCAAAAATATTCTTCGAAAATTTCAAGTCTAGCTGATCAAAATTGAGGAAGTTATGGACGCTTATGATTCTCCGTCAATTTAGCCACTTTTTTTGACCATCTCAGATCTGCCCCATAATTGGTTGTATCAAAGTACTACTTAAAGGCATTCTATGTGAATTCTTTCAGATTTTTATAATTCAACATTTTAGAGAATGCCGTTTTTTTTCCAAATGAATATATCTCAGAAACTAGAAGTAACTGAAAAAAAATGTGTGTACATAAAAGTTGTGGTTTTGTGTTAGCTTTCGAGCGGACGACATGAAATAATTTTTACGTTCCGGTAACGCTGATTTTTTACCAAAAAAGGGAGAAATTATTTTTTTATTCAAGAATGGCTATTTTTTTTTGGCTGAAAAAATTACAGACTCTTCCAGTATGTCTGACGATATCGCAAAAAATCGCCAGAGTGGCACGGATCGAAGTTCTAGGGTGAAAAAAATGAAACCACGCAAATCAATTTTTTCATACCGGTACCTCGCTCCGTGCCACTCTGGCGATTTTTTTGCGATATCGTCTTACATAATGGAAAACTCTGTAATATGTTTAGCCAAAAAAATGGCCGTTTTTTTTATTTAAAAAAAATATTTCCCCCTTTTTTGGTAAAAAATCAGCGTTACCGGAACGTAAAAATTATTTCAAGTCGTCCGCTCGAAAGCTAACGCAAAACTACGACTTTTATGTACAGACGTTTTTTTTCAGTTACTTCTAGTTTCAGAGATATATTCATTTGCAAAAAAACGACATTTTCTCAAATGTTGAATCAAAAATTTGAAAAAATTCGCATAGAATGCCTTTTAGTAGTACTTCGATATAACCAATTATGGGTCAGATCTGAGATGGTCGAAAAAAAAGTGGCTAAATTGACGGAGAATCCCTCATAAGTTCCACAAACCTGCGAACTTTAGGCGTTTTTCTCAAAATAACTTTTTCAAGGTCGGTGACCACGATTTCTCAATAATCACTGTGCCGATAAACTATGAATTTTACAAGCTATTTTTACATGTAAAAAAGCAGTGTTTGAACGAAGGCATTTTCTTTAGATGCATCGTTTTTTTTATTAACGAAAATACTATTTTTTTCACCGCAAATCGATACTTGCACTTTGGACTGTGGTCGTTTTCCAAAAATCGATATTTTATTGAATTCTTCGTCCAAGCACTAGATGATTTTATGTAAAAATGAAATGCGTTAAATTTTTTAAATTCCGGATGATTTGTTTCCGAGCAGTGCGATCTGCACAAATCACTTTATCTTCTACATTTATAAATATTTCTCAATGCAAAATTACTTATAAAAATACTCTTTAATGTGAAAAAAATGAAATACCGGCCAAGTTCTCCCAGAAAAAAAATTCACAAATATTCCCTTTTTCAGGCCACGAGCTAGATGTAACGCGTTAAGGATGTTGAGTCCCAAATCGCAAATGATAATAAAATTCTGAAAATTTGGTATGTTTTTGGATGAAGTATTTCTGAGGTCGTGTAGAAATTTCACGACAATTAGCAAGCTCGTTATTGAGCAATTAACATTCACAAATTAAATGTTGTCTTATGGAAACTGATGTAACTTTGCAATAAGTTTTTTTTTGACCTCTCAATTTTGTAATATCTACAATATACTGAAAGCAACGGAAACAAAACGAAGTTTATTGATAAATTTTTTTTTATTTCTTTTAAAAATTGTTCTTAACAAAATGTTGATTTTTTAATAAAGAGCTTCCCCATCGTGAAATTTTAACACGACCTCTTAAATACTTCATACAAAAACATACCAAATTTTCAGAATTTTCTTATCATTTTTTATTTCAACCCTTAAGGAGATTGAAGTAATGATGATAGAATTCTGCAAATTTGGTATGTTTTTACATAAAGTATTCAGGAGGTCGTGTAAAAATTTCATGACGATTAAGAAGCTATTTATTGAACAATTAACATTAACATGTTTCATAGGGACTCAACATCCTTAAGTTGAATGAAAATGCGTGAGTATTTTTTTTTCTCATTTACTCATAATCAGATAAATGCTCTCCATCTCTTTACACTAGACATACGAAAATCTCAATGTCCCCGAATGAAAAAATTTAGGAGCGAAAAAGCAGCCGAATTCTCCTACCAAGCAGGCAACGATATTCTTTGTTTGTCGCATGAATTTTTTCGGCAATCGTCGAGCGTTTTGTACATCGGCCATCACTGATAACCAAACTGCTAGTCACTGCTAAAGCAGAATGTGAAAGTAATCGAAGGACGTGAATTATTTGGCTGCCATTACCTGAAATAGGAGGAAAGCGTAACCCTTTGGCGGAAAGTATGACTTGCTCTCTGCTTTGTGGGGCCAATCGACGACCAACTGTCCGAAGCGACGAAAACTTGCCGTGATTTCGTCTGTTGAAAAGCAACAAGGAAAACATACCCTCGTTACGTTGTCTGTTTGTGATTTACATTATTCTACCATTTTTTAATTTTCCTTGGGTTTGAACTTTTTTATCCATTGTTTTAGATTTATTTGATTGAATACACAATATAATAAGATACACATTTTAAATAATGTTCAATTTATCAATGATGGTTGACTGATTATTAGAAATAATACATTATGATTAACAATTCATTTTATTTCCTGCGTAAAATGATACAACATTGAAATAAAGCCTTTTATTAAAGTATATAATACATAACTGTGTATGCAACGTATTTAATGTGCAATAAAGCATAGTGTATTGTATTAGGTGTAGTAAAAAGCAATCCATTATTTTTGCCTTCAATTTTATGCAAAAATAATGGATTTCTTTTTACTACACGTTGTATAATTAATTTATTTTTATTATCAAACAGTTTTAAATGTACGCATGAACTTATTTATTATTGTGAACTGATTTAAATCTTCTATATACACATATCTACACAATATAATAAGATACCATTTTTAGAATAATTTTCAATTTATCAATGATAGTTGGCTGATTATTGGTTAAATTATTGGCAATAATAAATTACGATTTACAATTCATTTTATTTCCTGGGTAAAATAATACAATATTGAAATAAATCATTTTATTAAAATATGTTATACATACAATGTGTGCAACGCATTCAATGTGTAATAAAATATAGTGTACTGTATAATTAATTAACTTATATTATCAAACAGTTTTAAATGTACGAATGAACTTATTTATTATTGCCAAGTGATTTAAATATTTTATATACATACATCTACACAATATACGATAACATTTTCAGAATAATTTTCAATTTATCAATGATGGATGACTGATTATTGGTTAAATTATTAGCAGTAATAAATTACGATTTACAATTCATTTGATATCCGGCATAAAATAATACAATATTGAAATAAAGCATTTTATCAAAGTATATAATACATGACTATGTAAGCAACGTACTTAACGTGTAATAAAATATATTTTATTGTATAGACAATTAATTTATATTATCAAACACTTTTAAATGGACGAACGAATTTATTCATTATTGTCAATTGAATTTAATACTTTGGATACGTATATCTATACATGTATATATGTATATTTTGTTATGTCGAATGAAGAAATTTACCAAAACGATAATATAGGTATGATTGACGCACCTTCGTCTATATCCGGAGGCAATCCACCGACGAAGACCTTTCTCGAAAATCGTTCGCCGGTCTCGCTGCCCTGGCTGTGAGGGCTACTGCGGCTCGGTGACGATAGTGGGGCAGCCTGAGGTGCATTCATGCCACCGCCAACGCCAACACCCACTCCGACACCCACACCAACGCCATCCAGTTGTCCAGCCGCATTAGGATCCTCCAATAGATTTCCACCTTGGTCCTCTAGACTCGGGAAGAACGGAGATTTACCTGAAAAACGAAAAAAGCAGAAAAACGTTCATGAGAAAAGTGACACGTGTAGTCGACAAAAATGAGATATCGTGCAGCGGAAAACAAGGACGGATAATTCCGAATGAAAGAAATTCGCAAAAACCGCGACCGGACAAAAAATGTTTGACCGTATGTTGGTCGATAAATCCTGAAAAATAAAATACGATGTAGCCGCACGTTTTGATGATTTTTCGTTTCCCAATGAATTTACTCACTGAAGCGTTTTTTTATCGGGAATTTAACCCTTCTGATCGACGTGGCCATCTTATTTTAATTGAGTTAAAGATTGACTGTTGGCTCGACGATCGATTAATCTCGAGTCGTTTGGCTAACTGTGCCGCGTTTTCGCGAAGCCACGATGGAGAAACTTCTGTTTCTCACGGTTGTCAGGGAAAAGAAGATTTCCGAAGTGAGCGCCAGACGGAACGGTGACAAAAGCTACGCGTTTCCTCGATGTGCGCAAAATCATGGAGAAAACAACCGAAGATCGAGCACGATTCTTCCGGTTTTTATTTCGCGTCTTCCGTCCCGTCTGACGCACTACAAAAAAAAAAAAGAATTCATAACTTAAAAAAAAAAAACACTTTTTCAGTACTCCAAAATTTGTGTCACTGGGATTCTCGACTCTCGATCAACCATAAAAAAGTACGAACGAAAAAAAAACGATTTTTATTTAGTGTCACTTGTCGCTGTACCTGCGAGGTTAAGTGACGATTTGGAAGACCAAATACCGAACATTTTCGTCCAATTTGTCATTTCATCGATGCCTGAAGTCCGGGCGAATTATTTATTTATTTTACCGAACTAGAAAATATGTTATCAATAACGTGACGAGGGCACTCATTGGACGCTTTTTTTCATCAGTTGTCAATTCTCCGTCGCACTTTTCATCGCCAATAGACCGGTACAAATATTGCAAAAATTGGGTACATGTAAAACGACTTTTCACTAACGAACAAGGTATTCGATTAGACGGGGCAATTGATCGCAGAAGCTAGCACGACTGAGCCAATGGCGAAACGGAAGCTATCGAGATGACGATAAGTGGCCCGATATTGAAAAATAAAACACGCGAGCTTCACAAGACTCGCCAACCGTCGAGGCGAATCCGTGGAACTTCACGGCCCTCTACTGTACATGTCCAAAAATCAATCGTCCCAAAAGACTAGCGATCTTGAATCCCCCCTCCCTCCAGCCTCTGCCCCCTCCACCAGACCTCAATGTTATATGCACTTTCCTCACTGTCGAGCCTCAAACTAGTTCCACAGAACTCACGAGCAACAATGTTACAGCCTCTCCGTGTACCCGCCGTTTTTTCCGAGTAATGCAAATCGGGTTCTATAAATGTATGTGGACGTGAGATGATGCCGGGAATAGCGAGAAACCGAACAATCAAGACTTCCTATTTTGAAAACAGATTGATCAATCGGGAGATCTCGTGGAATGAGAAATATTCGACATATTGCTCGTAGGGAGTATTTTCATTTTTTACTGATAGTTATATGGTGTAGGGGGAAAAAAATTCTCATATTATTTCGAGCTTAGCATATTTGACAATTTGCTTGATCAATTTTGCTGATTTTTTGCACCATGTCAACGAGTGGAAGATCGTATTAGAATTGAAAATTTATCGATAGACGATTGATAGAAATTTGATTCATTTCGACAAACGGTTGCTTCCTACCTGTTTGCAATTAAGTAATTAACAAAAATAATGACTCGTTTTTATTCTTCCCTCCTACAACATTAATTTTGGAAATTCATAAAAGAATCTTAATATTATAATTTTTCCTAAACAATATTTTTATTGTTCATTTTCCTTCAATATTATTTGTGCATACTATTTTTATGTTTTTTAAGATCATTTTATTCTTCACTTTAATTAAATATTTTTAAAGATTATTTCTTTTCTTATTATTCTTTACTTTAGTTTAATGTTTTTATAATGATTTTCGTCTAAATGTTTTTTTCTTCGAAATAATATAATGATTATTCGTTTCTCCAATTTAACGTTTTTTGAGATCGTTTTATTCTTCACGGTTTTTTCTGTCATTTATTTTCATCGCTACAGCATCATTTTTGTTCTTTATTTATCAATATATTTTTTGCAAATATTACTCGCGCATACTCCCCCGATATTCATTGGTCTACTTTTTTTTCTCATTGCTCTTTGTACTTTTACAGTTTTCTCGCGGATGCAACGAAGTGCGCTTCTTGTTTTATTATCGTGGGCGCAAGGGAAATCACTGGCCCGCAACGTAATGAGAATAAACATCATTTCGCCTCTCCTTTTATTGACGTTCGCCACTCTTAGAGTACTTTATTCGTCTGAGAGACTACTGAGGTTGCGCGGGTCTTTTCTACAACGGGAAATTTGCATGTTAAAAATCACTTCCGTCCCCTCGATGCTGGAACATTGGCGATGTACACTTGCGAACAGACGAGGAAACCCTAAAAGGGTGAGAGATGGGGTTCCGCGTCGGCACCCTCTAAGCTCGAGTTCGCGTCCAGACTCCCACTCACGAAAGTTACAACCCTCCGTGTACGCTTGTATGCTGCCTTTAAATTTCACCATATATACGAATATAATCGCGATTATACGTAACAGAGCCACTGAACTTAAAAATATTTCAGTTTTTCACCAGGGTAAAAAAAACAATTTCAAGTGCCGCGATGCGTTTTACAATTGCCAAAGAAATACTCGTTTTTTGAATACCCTATAAAAAACAAATCTCATGCGTCTGTACCCTTAGTCAGAAATGATTTCCCGCACCTGCTGGAGCTGGCGTTATGCTCTTAATCCCTTCGTTGGTGGAGAGAATTCGCCAAAAAGTGCCCAAAATGGCAGGACATTTTTTTTAATCCTGAAATCTTGTACTCCGGGGTTTTTGAGGGTGCTGATTACGAATCTGAACTCAACATTCAGGAATTCACAATGACGAACAAATATGGCGAATGAAAATACAAATAATACAGATTGATTTAGATGTAACTCGGTACTCAAGCTGCATATATTTCCATCTATTTATTGTATTATGCTCCGTGTTATTGAATTCACAATGAAAAAATCCTTCATTTTGAGTTCAGCATCACACTCAGCGTCCCCGAAAACCCCCGAGTACCAAGATTTATCCAAATCGAGCCGTTTTTTGCACTTTGGTCCGCCATATTAGATTCGCCATAAAAAATTTTTGAATTTTGTGTTCAGGTTCGTAATAAGCGTCCTCGAAAATCCCAAAGTACCAATTTTTATCTAATCTTTTCAAATTTAAAGATCAGATTCGTAATAAGCGACCTCAAAAATCCCGGAGTACTAATTTTCATCTAAATCGAGTAAAGTTTTTGATTTTTGTCCGCCATATTGGCGCCGCCATTTTGAATTTCCAAATTTTGACTTCGAATTCGGATTCAGCGAGCCTAAAAACCCCCGAACGAGGCTCCGATTTTAAATCAGAGCAAGTTAAATAGGGAAATAAAGGTTGAGGCACTATTATATCAATGCCACACAGGGCACGGAATTATTTGATCCACTATTGCGTCAATGCCAACGAAGGGGTTAAGGGATAACACCACTCTAGGATTTTGAAAAAATCGTTTTTTGTGGCTTCAAAAATACTTCGGGACCATAAAAACAATATGCAATTGGTTCTGTAGTTAATTTTTTTTTTGAGGTTCAATAATCGATTTTGTTGCAGGACGTCGAAGCGCTGCGGTAAAACTTTTATCAAACTGGGAGGAGAGATTACTCAATCACCTTTGCATGGATCGATTTGAAATTTTCATAGTAGCTTCACAATTACCTTCTCTATAGAAGTACATAGCCGTTTTGTGATTAAATGTAAACTTTTTCCTTATAAACAATTTACTGTTTATTTTTTGGGCAAAAAATTGATTCATTTCTTCCAAAGAGTGCCATCTTTTCAAAATTTGGTAAAAAAAATCTACGAAGTCTCATAGCTAATATATATAGAATATCATTTTTGTTGGTTTTTGTTTTAGATATACTTTACGGGGAAACCGTCCTCCCGCGAAGCTATTGGTAAAAAAAAAACACGTTTTTCAAGATGGGCTCTGTCGCCGCCATTTTGTATAAAAATTATAATCAATGTTTTTTATTCTTTAATATGTGTTAAATAAACGCTCTCAAAAGAAATCCTATTCCTTTTTTTATATTCCCAAAA